>QANT01005417.1:0-29551 GCA_003254885.1 Purshia tridentata
TATTTTATGTAAAATGTATAATTCGTATAACAAAAGCAGCTTAATAAAAATGTTAATGACAACATAACATAATCAATTTAAGCACCTTTAAAAAATAATCATTGTCATTTATTTAGTCTTAAAATTTTTTTAATTAAAAATGAAGAAACATGATATTTTTGTCTTATATTGATAATTTAGCCTTTAGATTAAAAATGCTTAATCTTAGCCAATAAATAGAGCAATGTCATACACTTATTAAGTTTATTTATAATTTTGTGTTAAATTATGTGATCATATTTTGTTTATTCATATTCAAGCAATTTTCTAAAAAAGTAAGAGAAGGGCAAAAAAGTATATTAACAAAATTAATATTTTAAAAGAAATTAGGTATTGAGTGGGCTATTGACTAAAATGTAATTTCTTAAAATATATCATTGACTATTATGAGATATGAAATTATGCATTGACCTATTTGTAATTTAGAAATGTTTTATTAATTTATTTGTAATTTTCTAATTGAAATACTTCCGATAAGAATTAAAATCCAACATTTCACAAAGTTACACATAACAAAATATAAAATTAAATAAATAGTAATAAAGAGTGGTTGCTTCAGTCGTTATCAATATCTCAAACCTTGGGTTGGGTCGATTTTGCAGTTATTCACAAGTAACTATGGACTGAAGAAATCTTTGCAGCCCATATGGCCTGTAATAATGAGTTATGGGGTTATTTCTAAGTCCAAGGAGTTTCAAGCCCAGTCCAATACCAACCAAAATCTTTTGTCCATCAACCATAACTCTTGTGCCATGTCACTACGTGGGGCTGGGTGTATAGCTTCCTTTAGAAGCTGCTGCCTAAACCTGAAAAAATTAAAGGTCGTTCTCAACCCGCGGATGTAAATTGTAATCCGTTTGACAACACTCACAGAGATCAATCTTGTTCTCAAACATCATCTATGGTTCAGTCTTGACAAGGTTTGTCTCATCTTCTTATGTTGGCAACTGGCAAGAATGATCCATAGATGAAGTTTGACAACAAGCACATATAAAGAATATATCTGATAGAGGCCTCCCTCTCATGCATATACATCTGACAACAGAAGAGCCTGCATGGACTATTTGACTGCACTGTGGAAGTTCTCTCTAATATTGATCATGGTTCCATCGTTGATCGAGGTACGTACTGGCATGTCAATTAGTTTTATATATAGGCACCCCGCACCTCATGTGTTGGGATTTGACTAATAGATGACCTACTTGTGATACTGTTCTTGTGATGCAGATTTCATGTTTCATGTTTGTGAATAATGTTTTCTATTTCATGTTTGTCATGACGCTCGAGACATTTTACTTCTGAGAAAAAACCTCCTGAGAGCAGTTTTGGATCAACCTAAGTGGATGGTCTCTTTCCTATATTTAACTTTAAATGATATATTACATTTCCTTAATTAGTTCTTTGATTAGTGTTACTTTTGTCAGAGCCAATGTGAATTGGTGGTGTAACTGGTGTAATTGTTTGTGCAGACCTCATCTCACATATGACCAGAATAGAATAATGTTTCGATCTCGTATATTTTCCAGTAATGGGGATGTTAATGATTCCAAAATATTGAGACTGTTATATACCTCAAAGAACTTGAGAAAAAGTTAAAGCTGCAGACAAATCACTACAGTAATCTTACACATTCTTCTGATAGCTCATTTCCAAATTAACTTGACTTTTTTCCTATAAATATTAGTGGTGTAGACTTTTGTAGAGCTTTGTGGTACTATAGTGTAATTAAGATTTGTTCAATTTTACCGTTGACCACAAATATCTACTGTCTTACGCTTACCCTGATCAAGATTTATGTTCATTATGGTACTAGCTCCTTGTAAGCATTTAGGGTATCAATCCTCTTTACTAGCTAGTGTAAGAGATTAAAGAAAACAAATTATAACTGACCTGCGGCTATATATATATATATTCAGGTTTGACTAATTTGCTATGTGTTTTGACACATTATGATCATATATATTCAGGTTTTCCCATCCCAAACCCATCCAAGTGTGATTAATATATAGATGAGGTACGTGCCTCGATATTCAGGTATTATATATATATATAACTGATTAATATCCCAGTACGTACCTAGATCAATATTGCTGGAACCTGGATCAATATTAGCGAGAACTTCAACAGTGCAGTCAAATAGTCCATTTATGCAGGCTCTTTTGTTGTCAGATATGTATGCATGAGAGGGAGGCCTCTATCAGATTTATTCTTTATATGTGCTTGTTGTCAAACTTCATGCGTATATGTTTCAGTCTTGAGACCCTTGACAAGGTATGTCTCGATCATCTTCTTATCTTATCCATTAGGCATTAGTAGTTTAATTTGTTGGTGAGGTAAAGTATCTTCTTACTACTGGAAACAGCTGATTTGGTATGAAATTAATACTAGTTTTCCTTAGTAACAAGCTAGGTTGACTATTCACTAGTAAGGGTTTTCATGTGGTTTTTTCAGTCATGGCAGTTTAATGCCTCTCTTTATGAGTTATTTCTCCTTGATAGTTGATACTCTATCTTCTGATGAGTCTGTGTTTCACTTGTGGGTCACATAACTGTGGGTTGTATGTGTAATGTGTTCAGACTAAGTTGTGTTTTTATGCCTCTCTTTGAGAACTCATCGCCAATTGATGATCGAATCAGCCTGTCCCAGAACTCTTCAATTCTGTTTTGTTTTCACCTAGAATTTGGCTTATTGGACCAATGTTTTTGTGCTTTACAGGCACATGAAATTGGCTCCTGCTCACGGCAGAGACGGTATAGAAGAATGTGAAGTACCAAACCCTACAGCCACAACGTTGTCCTCCAGTCCAAGTTACAATAACTCAGAACTCAGAAGACAGTTTCCCCATGCTGTCATCACCTATATATGCTGATTACTAGTCTGGCATGCCAATTTCACTGTCATGAAGAATTCCAAGCCCTTCTCATCACTACATAAACTGGGATATGGAGTTCACCTCTCTGAAGCCATGCACAAAGTGCTTTAAGATATGTTCACCTCAATTGCAAATCCACTCAATCTATTGTACATAGAGGTCTAATAAACACTGCTTTTGTTGTCTCATCAATGCCACTTAATCGTTGTTAACAAACAGATTAAAGCCAACAAAGGTAAAAAATAAAAAATAAAAAATTTTGTTATCCCAGTGGAAATGACCTTCTCACTAAATGAATATGAAAGATCAAAATTGCATGTGAAAAGGGTTGATTCTTCTGATATTGATATTTTTGTCTTTTACACAAAGCATGCACATTATTTTGCACAATGTTGGGAATTTCGTTTTCTTTATTACCCTTTGTACATGTGATGGCGGAAAATGTCATGTTATTTTATTTGTGGATAAATCTATTTGCAATAGCATTACCCTTTTCTTTATTATATATTGGAAAGAGCTCAGTAACATTGCTTTGTAGTTTCACTAAACTTTGGAAGGTGCTTCTGCTTATAGTACATATTCCGCGTATAGGAGGGTCTTATGGAAGTTTATATTTTTAATCCTCCTATTGAAACTATTTTGATGGATGGCCTGACTGGTGTTGGTGGGCATAGGGCCATTTGTTTGTAGTTGTTTCTTTTGGTCTTTCACACGTTTTTACTAAACAAAAAATACCATTTTTGTTCATTATAGTGCCATTGCAACACTGTTATTAACATGAAGCAAGAGAAGTTATCGTGCTTAAACAATAGTACGTATATATATTAGAGAGGTCTCTAATTTAAATATCTTATTTCCAATATATTATACCAGCTAAAAGTTGGTTTCAATTTAGCTATGTTATCACTTGAAAATTAATAATTTATCTAATAATAAAATAGACTGAATGACTACATTATCATACATTTCAAACATTATAATTAATTTTGAAAAATCATATAAATTTTTGAATCAAGTCAAACATAAAATGCGGAAATTGTCATTTGCTAAAACAAATTCCCATACAACTTCCCGATGGGCTTGGAAAGCCTAGTAAAAGCGGAAATTAAACGACATGTCGTATCGAAATATAACCAGGATGTCAAAAAACAAGAAGAAAAATTCCCCCATCGTCTTTCCTCAAGCCCACAAAAAACTCGGCTTGGACTTTTGGACGCGGCGTATTAAACCTCCGCAAATATAAACCCTTTGCTGTCTTTAAGTTTTTAACAAAACTAAACGAAACTCACAGTCATAACTCCCACTCTACCTTCCCCTTCATCTTCCCGCTATTTTCTCCGTCCCAACCAGCAAGCACCACAGCGAAGCAAAACCCTAGGTCGCGTCTCTCTCACATTGCTCGATCGTCGGGTTCGTGATCGGAGCTTCTGTAACCAGCGATGGTCACTTCCAGAGACGTCCAAGAGATTGTCTCGAAGCTCTCGTCCGATAAAGCCAAGGCCCGAGAAGTATCTATTTTCTACTCTCTTACCGATTTTCCTTCCCCTCCGTTTGGTCGCCTGGAAAATGCAAATGCAAAAGAAAGTTAAATTACGGAATGTGAAGTAGTGCTTAACTTAAAGCCAAAATGCTGAAGAGTAGTAGTTCTTTCTGAGATAGATGCTTCTGTTTGTGAAATGTGAACCTAGGAGTTTTTTGGTCACTAAGAGGATCCATATACGACTACTATTACAATGATCAAAATTGTAGAAAAATGTTTCAGCTCAAAAAAGTTGCACAGAAGCTTAATGTCCTGTTAGTTGATCTCAAATTTAAACTTAGAATCTGAGTTCAATCAGGTCAAATGGTTGTCCGGCTTCAAATAAGTGAAGGTTTTTTTTTATTTTTTATAATTTATAAATAATATTCCTAAACTGCAGAATTGCTGATTCTTATGCATTTTTGCATTTTTTTGGCAGCCAAACGCAGCATTACTTCTTGTTGTTTGTTTTAAAAAAGTTTATTGTGTGATCAAGAATTTCATGTCTATATAGGAAGGGATAAAGTTACTGAACTCATGGTTAGAAGGAGAAAGATCGGTTGGTTTCTGTAAATATCTTGGACAGAACACTGCGAAGCTTAAACCAGAAGAAATTCCTCTCTGTAAGATGAAAATTATTCAAGATTACATAGTATTACGTAAACAATGGTTGTACGTGAAGTGAACTGTTTATACTGTTATTGCAGCTGAAACATGGCCCTTTTTTACTACTCTACTGATTCAATGTGCTTCATTGGAGATATCCTCAAGCAAGCATCGATTGCCGAAGTTGATATTTGCAAAGACTCTACGGATAGTTGTGCAACGGGCGGATGATGATAAGTTTCCAGGTAGGGAGTCAACAGATTAAGCATTGAAGTAGTACATGAAGTCAAGTTATTGAGCATTCTACACTGCAATATTTTGCTCTTCGTTTTATTGAATACAATATTTGCCAAATATTTGCTGTTAAGTATTCATCTTACTAACAGAATTATTTGAATGTTTTTAAAATCCCTACTTTTTGGCAAAAAGGTTTTACATTGTTTTCTGTTCTCTGGAAAATGTTATGATGCAATTTCAATGTGTAAACCATTTTATGTCAAAACATGATGCCTGAGAGAGAGAGAGAGAGAGAGAGCTTACAGTTAGTTGAATGTCAAGAAAGTATAAAAGGAATTATATTTTTATATGTTAGATATTTTTTTAGTTGAAATTTAAAAATAAATAGACCTCCTTGATTTCTTGTATGTGGATTTAAAACTATACGACAGAATGTTCCTTATATTTCCATTTCATTTTTGTCATCTATCATCTCGATACATGCACATGCTCATGGCCACCTAAGAAATTGATGCTAGGAATAATTTCTAATTATGCTAGTTTTTATCGTCATATCAGGAAAGCTGTTGCCTCTGTTACCTGTGGTTAAAAGTCTTTTTAATCATATATTGGAGGTCTTAAGAAATGCTCCAAGCTTCCAGTCGGAATATGGGATTATTCTCCGGCATCTCTTGGCTCTCAGAGATTATCGATTTCACATGAGGAAGCACATCTATTGCAGTGAGTCATTGTTTTGAACAAAAATCCTCGAGCACATATCTCTTGTGGATTGTTAAATCTTTATTAATTGTGTTATTCTGTATTGATAAGGCCTGGTGCTTCTGTACATGGAGAAAGTGGAAATAAGCTTAGGTGGTAAGAATGATAACCAATATAATCCCAAGGAGGAGGTCTTTCGCTGTATTCTTACACTCCATTCGCTTTTGGAGAATCCTCCAGGGGATTTTCCAGATAATCTCAGGGAAGACGTTGTTAAGGGTTTTGTTGGGATTTTCTCTTTCATTAGGTAAATCATCAATTTCGTCTCTCTCGTCTGTTGATGTAGCCTATAATGTTTTAACATTCCATTTCTATGTTTATGATGATACAGTACATACTGTTTTTTGCTGTTGCATATTGTCCAGGGATGAGGGAAAGATTTCGCGCAAACTTATTGAGTGTATTAATACATTCTTGTTAAAAGATGGCCCAAATTTGGGTTGTCAGTCCTTGGAGATCCATAATGCTGCACAGCAGTTTGTGTTCCGGTGTTGGATGACCACCCATGATCGAGCCCTTAAGGTTTCTTAATAATGCATTTCAAAGCAATCTCGTTAGTTAATATGTAATTGAGTATTCTGAATTTCTGATTGTGTGTGCATCTGTGCTTGTATTTTTTTTTTCTTTCGCAGGATGCACTTATTTTCTATGCAAGGTTACAGCTGAATATGACTAGAGCTGCTACTGATGGGAGTTTTCTGGTGCAACAACTTTTGGACATAGTTTACAAGGAACTAGATCAAAGCTATGTATCCAATACTAATGTGCCTAGGTGAGATTTTTTATTTTCTTTTTGTGCTCCTATTTTTTTTAATCCTTTTTTTTAATTGACTTTTTGTTCTCTTATGGAATTCCTAATTTATGTTTGTGGCTTTAATAGATGATCATATAAACATGTCTGCTTATGCAGGACTGATGCAGCTAAAGATGACAAATTTGGAACTTTGAGTAGCTCACACTCTGGTTTGGTTGAGCTTGCAGCTTCTGTACTTTATCGGGTAACTACTCCAGATATTTAGTATGATGTACCTCCATCTCAATGTTAAACTTGTGTAAACCTCAATATCATCTCTAGGGTTTTGCAATTTTCTTTCCAACGATTTGGAAAATGATTTTTAGTGGCTTATTCAGTTGTTTTTATGTTTGGTTGGTACCTGTCAAAAGCTTATGTTGACATTGTAAAAGTTCTGCTAGATTTTAATGGTTTGCTTTAAGATTCCTGAACAATATACCAATTCTGTCATTTATAAATTGCAAATTCATGTATGTGTAACTTCTATTTTGGCTCACGTGGAGTAAGTCTTCAGTCCAAGGTTTTGCTTTTTAAAAATTATTTAATACTCTGGAGAAGCAGACAGTTTGTCATTGCTTTCTTCATTTGCTTTATTCAGGCTGGAGATCCTGATTGCTGGTCAAATCTCCTTTTGTATTCTGTTCCTTTTTTCAATAAATTTTTTGTTTTCTATCAAAAACAGAAAATAAAAATGTGATTTCACTCTTAGGCTTGTGTTAACATGACTAAAGCACCATCAACTGAAAAGCGGATCAAGAGAGAGCATGCCGCTGCCCATTTAAGAGAGGCTCTCATGAAAGGAAAATGGTTGTGGTAAGTTTTAAGCTGACTGATTATGTTTGTAATTTAATTTCCCTTTGTGGTATCTTGTACATATGGTCTATATTTGGATGATACTTGCACTTCTCTATTTTTAAACATTTTTCTATCATTAATGTGGATGAAATTATTGTTCAATATGGCACTGATGCTTTTGACGTCTGGTTTCAGGAATGCTTCATTTTGTTGTCTTACTCGTAAATACCACACGCGCATTGGTAAAGATCTTTTCATCTACTGCTTTGAGGGCATATGTACAAGCTTTCAAAGGTACTTCATGCCATATTATAGTTGGCTAATTGTCTCTTTTATAGTTTTATTCAAACCATTGCTTATTCTGATGTTTCTCCTCTTCATTTCATTTAATATAAATGCACTGAAAGAAAAAATGCTGATAGTTTTGAGATATGGATTGGGCTATTACTCGAGTCTTATTCAAACTTAACTCTTGACTGCTCCTCCTTTTTAATTGATGTCATATTATTCTGGATTTGTATACATAGTTTTGTTCTTATTCTGAATAGATCATGCACTGTATATTTGTTTTCAGTTTCCTACACACACACATTTTTTAAAGAGAAAAAAAAGGAACCTAAACTCCTTAAAATTTGTGGCTGTCAGTTGTGACGGATCACGTCTTCTGTAGTTTGATCCCACAGGCCTTTAGAATGAAATTGCATATCTATGCGGCAATCAGTTGTCTTTGTTGCTTGTGTGTATATGCAATTCAATTTACACTTTTGAGTTGAGTGTATGCATGTTTGCGTATGAAAGTGCCTTTTGATGACATGCCTTTTTTTGAAAAAAAAAAAAAAAAAAAAGTTGGCTAACTCTGCATGCTTGTCTAGGCAATTGCTTCTGGACAGTTTATTGACTTGTGTAAAATATCTATATCTGGCCCACATCCAAGGTTACTTGTTAGCACATGAAACAATGTTGTGAAGTTGCTAAAGTTATGCTCATTAAAGTCTATTGACAGAATGGAATATATTGCAGAATTTTGAATGATGCAAATATGGGGCATGCTTATGATGGTTTTCTCTGGACCCTGAGGTATGCTGCTCTGATTTGCATAAACAGATTTACTATTTATGTAAACTTTGTTGAGTGTGTAGTTGGTGCATGTCTAACACTAACAATGCTGGTTCATTTGAATATTGTTCAGCAATATATGGTGCTCATCTAAGTTTAATATTCTTATATTTGCACAAACATATGCTGGTTAACAAGATATGGGCGAAACTTTTAGGGCCCGTTTGGATTCTTGAATTTGGATTTGGATTTCAAATTCATGCATTTGAAATCCATGTAATTGAAATCCCTATATTTGAAATTCTATAGTTTGGATAAAAATTTTAAAAGCGAGGATTTCACTGAGTATTTCAATTTTTTAATTTTTTTTTTGACAATTTTTAATTTTAAATATATAATTAAGAATAAAAATAAGAGGCGACTGAAAAAATCGTCGAAGGGCGGTCGGAAAAGTTGCCGAAGATGGCCGGAAAAGTCGCCGGAGGAGGTCGGAAAAGTTGCCGGAGGTGACCGGAAAAGTCGACGGAAGTGGCAGGAAAAGTTGCCGGAGGTGGCCAGTGGTGGTCGCTGGCAGTTGTGGCCGGAGGTGAGGGAGAGAGAGAGAGAGTGGAATGGCCGGATTTCAAATACCTAGTTGGAGAAGGTATTTGAAATCATGAATTTAGCCCTCCAAAATCCATCTTGAATTTGGGCCAAATCCAAATACATTCTTTTAAATCAATCTAAATAGGTGGATTTGGATTTGAGCTCCCCAAATCCAAATCCAAATTCCCTCCTATCCAAACGGGCCCTTAGATTCTTCCTCTACCTCTCTATCCCCTGTTTCTATGAGTTCATAATTATATATTTACTTCTATCTAAAGGAGCTTGCAGGAACTCTCTTCTGTGCTGTTGCTTCCAGATCCAAAGCTGAAGAAGCCATCAAGCTCCTCTCCTTCAAATGAGGTGCTTGTTTTTTTGTTTCTTTTATTATAAAATGTTTTTTAGATAATTTGCATTCCTTTTTTTGTTGCTCCTTTCGAGATTTAAGCCTTGTCATCTCTCAAGAGGTTCAACTAAAATACTGTTTTTAAGACTGATATTATGTTTATGACTACATTATTTATGCTACATTTAAGCAATGTGCAAAAGTTCCATAAACTGAGATGAGAATGGAAATTTGGTTGTCCATCCTGTATCCAACTGAAGGAACACACGGTTTGTGGTATTTTGTTATTGTTGTCTTCAGAACTCTGAAAATATGAGTAATATGTATGGCATAGGTTCTGAGAGGAAGATTCAGTTGGAGTTTTTTTCGATCAAATTACTTTTTTTTTGGGGAGTGTTCTATTTAAGCATTATTGTCTTATAGTTTGAGAAGTACTTGGTAAATGGTTTCAAGTTTAGGTGATGTCTCGATTTTTACATTTATTGTGCAGGCCCAAAAGCTTCAACTATAGTCTTTGTACTGCTAGCATTAATACTGTTTCCTTACATTGGTATTTGCATTGACTTGGTTTCTGGACAAGATTTTGCAGTTTGATTGTGGTTGGCAATTAGTATGGAGCTGCCTGATGCAGGGGTTGCCATTGTTCTGTAATGTAACTGCAGTTGTAAGTATTTTTTTTTTTTTTAATAGGATACATTAAAAATAAAGATGAAATACAAGCCAAGAAAAATAAGAAGTCCATCAATGTATGATGTACAAACCGGAAAAATAATAAGTCCATCATTACATGATCTACAATCAGCTCATAACTCCCACCCAATCAAGTGATGACAATGCAACTTCTTAGAAGAAACTGAGCAGAACAGAACTTTTCTTATAATTCTTCTGGTTTGTGGTATGCCTTTGTGCAGGTAGATGCAGCTCTGGTGCTCCTCGGAAACATAATTTCAAGTGTGAGTATGATTTGCATCTTTTTAGACTATTTTCTAAAATTTTCATGCAGTCAGGCAGTGCTACTTGTAAATATTTCATTCTACAAAGTTTCTTATTTCGCTCTTTTTCCAGGACCTTATGCATACATGTGTCGTACCTCAGGATGTATGGGACCTTGGGTTATTCAAACAAATGCCATCATCGTAAGTGCATATGTTGCCTGCCAATTAAATTACTATGGATAATTTTACAAGTACCTTGTAATCTATTTTTGTTTTTTTATGCTTCACCTTTTGGTAGGTTGAGGGTAGTTTCTTTTGTGGATTGCTGATCCACTTTTGGTATTCTTTTCTCTTATTAATACAAGTTTCTCATTTCTTATAAAAAAAACTGTTTGGTAGTCATTCAATTAAGATGATTAAGGAGAAACTCTAATGCAGTATCAAGGACCTACATAATAGAATTTGTCAATCATTTTATAGGTGTTTTAATGAAAAGGCATGTGCTGTAAAAATCTATAATATTGTTAATTTTCCACCACAATGGCTTAGTTCTTTTGCATGACGGGACTATTAACATTACATGCCAACTTCTAGAGGCAGAGGCGTAAAGTTTTTTCCAAGATTGCTTCAAGCTAATTGGATTGCTGTGGTAATGACCATTTAACCAGCCAGCCTTTTAAATTGGGCCTTTATGTTAACCATATTTTAAGATTTTAAAAGGATGTTCATCTGAACTTCAGTTGACATTTTTGTTATTAAACAACTTCTGTTAACATTTTGAATTATTTTCAGTTTCAGTGTCTTTTATCCTTCTCAGTTTCTTTTCTTTTTCTTTAGATTGCCACTTTAGGGTAACGCTTTTGTATGTTCTTTCATCTGTGTAGGCAAGTGAAAGAACTTGGTAATTTATATCTGGGTCGATAAGTTTGTTAAGATTTTTAAATTATTGTCCACCACCGTTACATCCCTGCTGCTGTAGCTCATCTTTTACCTTAAACTCATAATAGATGAGCAAGGGATATTATTCGCTTGTTTGCAAGTTTCAGTTGACATAAAATTGGAAATACAACATGCTTGTTGCATCTGAGTCTATATGCAGTTACTTAGTATACAGCCTTTTTAGCATCCTTATTGAATCTTGGAGATGAAGAGTCAGTTTGTCATCTGGTATGAAAAGTGAAGAATGTGGTGACTGTTTGTAGGAGCCAGAAAGTTAATGCAGAAGGAGATTAATACTTGATACCTCTCTCTCTGGTTTTTTTTTTTTTTTGGGAATTGATGACCTATATGTGTTACTGTTCTTGTGATGCAGATTTGCCTAATTTCATATTATGATCTCATTTCAGGTCTGTCATGTACTTTATTTCGTGTTACTTCTCAAGGAAAGATTTGCAAGTAAGTGGGTGACTTGTCCTTTAGATATTATCTTTTCCTTCATCCTGTCTTGTTGCATTCAGCTTGTAAAAGTTATTTTTTTGTCACTGCATCCGTGTTTGTCTGCTTTTATAAACATTTGTTTCATTATTACCTACACTTGTGTAGAAATATGCAACCAGTTTATTTCATTTAGTTTCCAAAAAAGTATGATATTGTCTTCATCCTATATGTGAACATCTGTTCACTTCAAAATTTTTACTCAATGCAATTGCCAACTTGAGGATCACTGGAAAAAAACTTTTGACATGCTTATTTGAATTTGAATAGATTATTCTCCTTAGATTAGTAATTCTGAGTATCGCGCATACACATGCATGTGCACAGAAAAACAGACAAACATGGAGAGATTTCTCTCAGGCAGGTGATTCAAAAAGTGTAGTAAGCTTGGCCTTACTGGCTAGCCTTATCTCTAAATAAGGGACTCCTTCTCTTGAGTTGAGACCTCAATGCTTTGCACTGCCCATAACAAGGTCTCCATCTTATAAGGATTGAGAACTTATGTAATCTTGTCTAAAAGTTATGTAATCTTCTCTCTTGGTTGGAGAGAAATAAAAGGATTTTTGATGATGCGATGGAGGAAGAGGTGCATATTCTGTGGGAGAGAGTTTGATTCTGGGCTTCCTTATGGGGATCAGTTACTCAACTTTTACGGATTCTTCATTTTCTGTAGTCTTGTCCAATTTTTAGGGGCTATCATCATGTATTAGGGAGACTTTCTCCTAGCTTTTTTTTGATTGGTTTGATTCATTCTAGAACTGATTATCTAGGAAAGAGTAGGTTAATGGACATCTTGTTCACTGCATCGTATGTTGTATTGTTTTTTCTTTTAATGAAAGTCTGTTTCTAATAATAAAAAAAGGAATTGAGAACTTGTGAAATGTGTTATATTTTCTATTTCATGTTTGTGCAGGGTGATGCTCGAGATATTTTACATCTGAGAAAAAACCTTCTGAGAGCAGTTTTGGGTCAACCTAAGTGGATGGTCTGTTTCCTTTAATTTTAAATGAAATATGACATATCCTTAGTTCTTTGATTAATTTTACCTTTTGCAAAGCCAATGTGAATTGGTGGTGTAACTGGTGTTTACACACACATGCACATAAATACACTTTTATCAGCTCTGCTATCTTAGTTAACTTGTCGGTTTCTAGTTATTCCTTTTTTTGTGCAGACCTCATCTCACATGTGAGCAGAATACTATTTCTTGTATACTTTCTAGTAATGGGGATGGTAATGATTCCAAAATGAATCACAAGACTGCTCAATTGAGACTGTTTGTTATATACCTCAAAGATCTTAAGAAAAATTTAAAACTGCAGACAACTCACTCCAATTTTTGTAAATGGAAGTTTAATAGAGGAAGGTTTGTATTTCGTTTCTTCTCCTCCAATAAAGTTGTTTCCTATCCACAGAAAAAGAGGAAGCTTTGTTGCTAATATGAGATGTAAATTGTAATACCAACAATCTTACACATTCTTCTGATAACTCATTTCCAAACTTGAATTTCCTATAAATATTAGTGGTGTAGACTTTGCAGAGGTATGTGGTACTATAGTGTTTTTAAGTTTTGCTCAATTATACCCTTGACCACAAATAGCTGCTGTCTTACAATTACCCTGATCAAGATTTATGTTCACTGTGGTACTTTATTGTAAGCATTTTGGGCAATAGTCCTCTTTACTAGGGTAAGAGATTAAAGAAAACCATAGGAGAGTTGCCTTACTAAAAAAATCATAACTGACTTGGGGCTTTTCACTTATATGATGCTATGAACCCTGAGTTTAGTGAAGTTTTATTATGCTTCCATGGAGCCTCTATTTGGTGTTAATTCTGCACCTTGAAGCTTGCATGCATGCAACTTGGTAAACCTTGTCATTAGAAGTCATATGTTTGATTGGCTACAAACTGGTCCTTCATATGCAGGAGTCTTCCATGCTTAATGAGCACCTGGTATTATTACTGCCTGCAGCTGTTTATGCTCTTTGTGCTGGTTGCGTTCCTTTTACGCAATGCTGCAGAGGAATATCCTTATCTTACTGTTTTGTAGATGTTACTGAGGCTGTAGATAAGGTATGCATCATCTCGGTTTTCTTTTGGCTTATGAATTTCACTCTTACTGGTTGGTGTTCATTTCAACTGAAACTATATTTCCAAATCATTGTTGTAGACAGAAGAGCCTGAAAACGATTGTCTGCATGGACTATTTGACTGCACTGTGGAAGTTCTCTCTAATATTGATCCAGGTTCCAGTGTTGAGGTACTGTTATATTAGTTTTATAGCCACCTCATCTATTGAGATTGACTAATTTTCTATGTTTTTGACACATTATGATCATGTCCAGGTTTTCCCTTCCCAAACCCATCCAAGTGTGCGGCTTCCCCGGCAATTAAGAGATCCACTTCTTTTTGAGATGGAGACCCTTATTCTTGGAGCTCTAGCAGACAAGGAGATGGGAGGGAGGCCTCTATCAGATATATTCTTTATATGTGCTCTGTTCTCAAACTTCATCTATGGTTCAGTCATGACAAGGTTTGTCTCATCTGCTTATCTTATCCATTAGTAGTTTTTTTGGTGAGGTAAAGTATCTTCTTAATAGTGGAGGGTGGAGACAGCTAATTTAGTATGAAATACTTCTTTTGCTAAGTAACATGGTTGACTATTCACCAGTAAGGGTTTGTGCTTTGGTCCTTGACTTGACATGTATATGTCCTTAATTACTTACATTATCATGTGGCCTTTTGACAAGGCATTCATCCTTTACATGGTTTGAACTTTTTGTTTTTTTGATAAGATGCTTTACATGGTTTAATTTATTTCAGGCGAAGAGAGGAAGCTTCATCATTCATCTCAAAATTGGGCCAATACCTGTTAGAATTGCTGGATTGTGCAGTTACTGTCTCTCAAGGAAATCACAATGATCTTCTTCCTCTTGGTTGCTTGGGCTCTGACCTTGTTTCTAATGGAACAAGCTCTCTTGTTACTTCCTTTAGGAGTTTTGTTTACTCTCCTATCTTTATCAGACAGAAAGATCAAAATCCTGTGGATGTTGAACTTTATGGTGCCATCATGCAATTAATGGAGAGGCTTTTAAGAGCACTGGCTAATGTGTATGAAGAATATTCTAGTAGTGTAAGAAGTCATAAGTTCAACATGACCCTGCAAGACTTATCTGCAATTGATACCCCAATGCAAAATTCAAGCCCTTCTGATGGGAATCAAAGTAGGATCATTGACATGGAGTTAGATGTTAATGAGGATTCCAGAGATGTGGATATATTAACTGTTGGTGGTAAAATTGCTGGTGGGCTATCCTCTTCTGTAGAGAAATGGAAGCAGGGCATGATATTACTTATGTCAAAATTTTACTCAGTTTTACATGTTACTTGGGAAATCCTGTTTGAACTCCTATCAAAAGAGAGTGATCTAACGGTATATTACTCACTTCCTCACATATGTTTGCTTTTCCGAAAGTCATACATGTAATAATTGCATCCTGTTTTTGCTTTATTTCAATTCAGGTGCGGGAAAAAATTCTTCTCAGTCTTTGTCAACATCCTTACTGGTCCTCTCTCGATAATGTTACAGACATGGTATGGGAATAAATAAATGGACAAAATTAATTAACTTGGCTGAGTTCTGGTTAAAGATTTTCAAGATTGCAAGCTACATATGGACAATATGGTTTTAGGTGTCAAATAGTTTTTATTCATTCAATCTTTACTTTGCCTTGTATGCAGGTCAGTTTAATGAATAAAATGGTTAAGATGCAAGGAAGTCTTAAGCTTGATTGTGTTAAGGTATTATCTGCTATCTGTGGCTTACTAAGGACACTATCATCCTTGGACTCTATCAGAAAGGATAAATCTGTCATTGTCTCTTTGGGGGAAAGAGGACCTGAGCAGGTACTTTTAAAATTTTCTTGCTCAATTTCACAATAAACTTGATGGTTGATCAATATTTTTGCTCTATCTCTTTTTTTCTAATTTTTTTAATTTGTGGACATCTCATCCTCCTATGTACTTATGTAGGTTTTAACTTTCAAATTTGATTAAAAAAATAGAAGAATACAATGTTTTCGATAAAACACTAAAATCACCATGATGATATCAAATCACTAAACGATTTGCAATTTGGCTAGATGTTTATGAGGATAATCCTTGTAGGGGAATGGACTTTTCAGATCATGAGACTATGTTGTGGGGTGGGCCCAAAAGTATTGTTTGTGGCATATTAAGTTGCATTGCATATCGTTTTGTGCTTGAAAATTTCTCATAGTTAGCCTACACTACACTATGGCTTCTTATCCACAGTTATTTTATCATTTTTAGGTGATCAATAAAATATGTTACAAGAGTTAATTATATTCTTTAATTGAATAACTTCCTTATTTGTTTTTCAGAGCTTGATGCGTCTTGGAGATATGGTGAACAAAATTGCTGAATTTGATCTTCTTGACTGGTTTGGACGTGTTAAGCTAATTGATTGCATATGCGATTTTGTTTCACTTAGTCCTCATATTGGTCAGGTGATTACTTGTCAATCACAAATGTTCCTACCTTTAAATTCTGGAGCATGAGAAGGAGAAACATTGACATGAGGCACATAATGACTTAAACTTGCCAATACAGAAAACTTTAACATTGCAGGACAATAATGCGTGAGAATACTGCAAATATGGATCTCTCCACGTGTGGTCAACAATTTTAGTAACTAAAATTAAAAATTATTAACTTAATAATCCCAAATTCAAGTTTTATATACATAATTGGGAAAGATATTTGTAAACTTGCGGAAAAATTTAAGATGCAAGAACAAGGGAGAAAAAATTATTCACATGTGATGATAAGTTGCTATACTACTTTCAGGTGCATCTGATGTTACATCTTGGGTAGTTTTAAGTTTTATGTTTAAAATGTCCACCACGTGTTCAAAGCATGATGGAAAGGGGTGCTAGTATGAAAGTGATCTTTTTAATTTAATGGGTTTCACAAAATTATGCAAACAAATTTCATTTCTAAGAGTGGACTTGGCGCCTAAGTGTCCCCATGCTACTATGTCAGACAATTGTACCTTTTGGAGGTTAATAGGCACCTCAGTTCACTCTCTCTCTGGTGTAATCCTTACTATTTGATTTTTAGAGTTTTTTATTTTGTGTTGTCCATTTTCAGGATATAAAAGGTTTTCATAATTGTATTGGGAAAACCTGTCTAATCTTGTTTTTCATTCTATTCTTATGTTGAATGGTTGCTGTCGTGCAACTCTTTTGCCAGACATTGATCGAAAGGTTGTTATTGATGCTCCAAGATCCTGATTATCGAGTTCGGTTCTCCCTGGCTAGACGGATTGGTGTTCTTTTTCAAACATGGGATGGACATGAGGAATTATTCCACGACATTTGGTGAGTTTGTACTGCTATTTTTATCATATCATGCTGACCATGCCTTTTGCGAAGCTTTTTTTCATTCTTCATAACAAATCTTGCCTACCCCAGAAGGCTACAACTCAAATTTATGCTGTGAATGCCTTATTTTTGTTGTTATTTATGTAAGTTCTCTTTTGGAGGCTGTATATAGAGTTATTTATGGTTTATTTATTTATTTCTTTTCAATGTGTAAATTTTGATGGCCAAAATAGAACTAAAATTGATTTGGGAGAACCTTACATTCAACAGGCTATAACTTAAATTCAACAGGCTATAACTAATTATTATTGTTAACCCTATTCCCTGCTGCCATTATTAATATTCATTTTATCATGTCTATGTGGTCGTTCTTGTTATTGTTCTGCTTATTATTGTTGATATTTTGGTCCAAGACTCTAAAGTCATCAATGTACTACACAAAGGGGGAAGTCATGAGTATCTGCTATTTTGGTATATAAAAGTGTCATTTAAATTACCATTGTTTTTTGCTAACATCTATTTGTGTTTTTGGCTGTTTTTTTAGTTCCAACTTTGGTGTGATGTTGGTGGTTTCGTCAAAAGAAAAAACCGTTACTGCAAGGGAGGTCTTAGCTGCAGGTCCACAACCTCGTCCCACAATGGAAACTGTCATTATTACTCTTATGCATCTTGCTTTGCACAGTGAGAAAATAGAGTTGGAGGTATACATGTTGCGTTTCTTATATCTAAATTGTTCTCCCGGATAATAGTACTTATTGGTCTCTTAAAATTCTTGTGCCTATAAATTATTTTTTCTTAAATTCATGACTTTAAAAGAAGTTGTTTGGTTGTGTATTCATTTGGCAATCTCCGTGGCACATGCAGGCTGTATTCATGATATGTGTGGTTTCGGCTATTGATCCTTGTCAGAGGTACAATATTCTGCACTGATTTGCAGTATTAACTAGTCATGTTATGTTTTAGTAATCAGTAACCATTTCATTTTTGCCTCTTTTTCAGGGAGTTGGCCTTTGCAATACTTGATAATCTCTCAAAGCAGCTGCAGTATACAACTAGGTTCAAGGTAATAGATATAGTTCTCTCCTTGAATTATGATTATATTACTACCATTATTATTATTATGTTGTTAACCTATGTCATAGCTTTTGACACTTCAGTATTGTTGAGTTTATTAAATGTTCACACCAGTTATTTTTTCATTAGAGTTAAGACTTTCAACCATTTGATACTATAGTTGCTCGACCATATAAAAATATTATATATATTTTTGGTCTCCAAATTTCTTTTGCAGTACTTGGAGGAGCTCATAGGATCAATTCTTTTTTGTTGGGTTGCTTGTGGCGTAAGCCTTGCTGCACTTGTGGAGGTAATGTGCTCATTTGTGCACCAAGCTTTTTCAACATGTTTCAAATGTTTAAAAACATGCAGAAAATGTAGGTTCCTTTATTATAAAAAAAAAATGTAGGGAATCTTGCCAATAAATATGGCATGTGGTAATCTTGATATACGACATGTTTTGTAGCAAAGCTTGATATTGATTTGTTATTGATATAGATTTGATATGTTGTTGATATGGACAAAGTTCTAGGCAATGTTTGCAATTGAAGCTTGTTAGATTTGATTTGTAAATGTTTATAGCTTATGTATTTACAAAAATTACATGTTACACAATTTTGGTAGTACGTGCACACCTACCTTTTTGTGTTACCTTGTCTAACACTATTGGATCAAGTTTCGCTTGGGAGTTATATACATAAATGTTCAATCTGATCAATCTGATTAGTTGTATATTTTGTTTGCAGATAAGGCAATTATTTATATCAGATTCCGAACCTAGTTATTTCATGCAGTATTGCTGTCATTGGCTTCTCCCTGCTCTAGTTCTGCATGGGGACAGTTCCAATCTCAGCTGGGTTGCTAAGGTATCTTCAACCTGAAACTCATTGTTTCTCTCATTTTTGGGTAACATGTAAATTTCAACCCTTAAGTAAAAGTTTCTGGAATTTATCTTTGTAGGATGAATAATTATGCTATGTGATTATTTCCTCATTTAACATCAAGCTAATTGTATTTCATTATTTCTTTGTTGTCAACTCTTGTTTTCTTTTTTATTCACTATCTTATATATTTATGTGTATGTATTTTCCGTTTAAGGATGTTGTTATCCTAAGAGGGTTACTTTTTCCAGATTGCTTGTCAACCTCTGCAAATTCTGGTGAAAAATCACTTTGTGCAGATCTTTTCAGTTTGTATGGGATTGCATTGCTGTAAGAAATCTGGGTGGGAAAAGGGGGCAGATGTGCTTCAGAATTCAATTTTGCATCTTGCTCAAATATCTGAGAATGAACGGGACAAACTCATCAAGAAACATATGGTTGGCTACTGATTCTATGGATCATTTAACTAGTTGCTATACTTTGATGGAAGTTTGGGCTGTAAAAATAGTTTTATTTTCTAAGTTTGGGTTATGGGAGCTTACTACCAAACAACGAATTTAAGTAGTTGGTGTCAGTGATAGTGTCTATAACATGTATCTTGGTGTGATAGTCTCTCCATGTTGAGTAGCATTTATGTGCAGTCTTGCTTGTTCAGATATGAATTATGTTTCATGGACAATTGGATATTGTTGAGAACATAAAGTATCATATCATGTATTCGAATTCTTTCATTTCAGTATTTAAATCATGGGTCTTCTACATCATGCATTAGAGTAGGCAATTCATCCATGTGTTGTGCCCATTTGTTTCTCGCATGCTCCATGTCATGCAATATAATTGATCTATGTGTTTGGCTTTGTCTGGCCACACGTGAAGGGGTGTCCTGAGAATACAAAATCCCACATTGAGTTTTCCAAGCTTTGTAATTCAATAAATAAGGTCATGAGCCTCTACACCCATTGCCAATTGGCTTTGGGTTGGATGCTCTTACTTTCATAGATGCATATATATATATATATATATATATATATCATAGTTTTTAGCTCATCAGAATAAATTGGATGGCTTTAATATTTTTATAATAAGCTGCCTACCTGGTATATTTACAGGTATCTATTGTTAGCCACATTCTGTCTCTTGCCTCGTCTGCATCAAGCCCTGCAGTTCCATTCTTTTCACGGAATACAGTTGCACGTGCAATTCAGACAGTTGTTGACGGATTTTTGGAGATGTGCATTATTTTCTTGGCTTTATTTGTTTTATCCTGTTTACCTATCTGAAAAAGTTCCAACTTAAAAGGTTTCCTTATTGACCCTTTGTAGGGAGGATTATGCTAGTGTCCGTGTTCATGACAAGATTAACATTTTTCGCCCAGATAGGGTTTTCATGGTAACAATTCTATTTTTGATATGTCTTTGTCTATCTGGGATTCCTTTATGTTCAACTCTCTTGTTCAGTTGGCATTTTCAGTGCATTTTGTGAAATGATCTGCTGTTGTGGTTATGCAGTTTATAGTGGAACTGCATTATAAAATTGCAGCAGCAACCCATCATCGGCATACATGTCACCGACTGGCTGGAATCGAGGTGCTTATAGATATCCTTGGGCATAGAGCAGCTGTTGCAAGCACTTCCAAGTAAGTTTACATTGTCAGTATCCATCATTAGTTAATTATAACAATGTGTTCTCAAGCAATTCATATGAGCTTGTAATTACTTTGGTTTTTTTTGACTACATTAGAATTATCAAAATTGAATGCACAAGCCTTTTGCAAATTATTGTTAATATTATTATTTATTTTTGAAAAAAATTATAGCAAAAGGACTATAACATATTTCTATTTTCCACCGCCAGCGACCCCACCTGGCCACCACCAGTGACTCCCCCTCCACCGGGGACTCCTTCCTCTGCTCCCCTCTGCGCTGCTCTCTCTCTCTCCCCCCCAACTGAAAATAGGGTATATGTTATAGTCCTTTTGCTATAATTTTCCCTTTATTTTTTCTCCCAAACAAATTATGATTATTTATTTTTGGCCTTAAAAGCCTTTTGTTAAATGTTGTGCTTAATTCCCTAATTTTCTTTTGGACAAGGGTGCTCAATTCTCTTATGCCCTGCCTCTAGTTCTTTTTATTTGCGGATTTCTTTTGTGGACATTTTTTTAAGTAGGTTTTTTAAACTTTTGTGATTATTTGATGTCTGGTGCAGTTATCTTTTCAATTTGATCGGGCAATTCATTGGTTGCCATGCTTTACAAGATCAATGCTGTCATATCATTTCTGCATTGCTGAAAACTTTTAAAAGTAATCCATCTAAAGAAATTATCAGTGTTCTGGGTGAGCAACTTCAGGTGTGTTCCTTTGTTAACTCTGTATGTCTATCTCTGATTCTTCATCCCCTACTCTCCCCCTAAGAAAGAGGCCCCTTTCAACATCCACAGCTATATTCATGTTGTGTTTTGGTGCAGTTTTTAGTGTCAAAGTTGGTGGCATGTTGCATTCCTTCTGAAGCCAAGGGCGAACAACCTGGCAGCAGATCATCTCAAGTTTTATCTTTGCTCTTCCATCTAACTGTGGATTCTGATCCCTCTCTTTATGATTACATCAGGGTAGCTTTTCTGACATCTCTGGTACTTTACCTCTTTTAAAATAGTCCTAGATGTATTTTGGTGGAATTATACCCTTTGATTTTTGTTCTCTTCGTAGGAGTTGGAACCTTTCCCTGAAATAGATATCTTTGATGGAATTAGAAAGTTCCATCAGGATTTATGCCGAGCTTACTCTCCAAGAGATCATTTGTTGAAGGTACATTATTTCAAATTGTATATATTAGAATATAAAATTATGGTTCACATATTAATAGCTCAAGTTTTTGGGGATATTGAGTATAGATTTACTTTGCTTTTTATGAAATTCAATTTCATTAATAGTTTTCTCACTGATTCAATTATATACTGTGCCTTTTTTCAGTTTGTTAAGAGATCTTGCTACCTTCCACCAAGGTTACTTCTGTGGAGGTGGTTTCCCTGTCTTCTCATTCTCTTCTGTAGTCCAGTTCATCATACTTAACCTTAATTGCTCTAATTTTTTTTTTTTTAAGATAAGAAATGACATTATAGTTGACATCACTACATGTTGTCAGTCTAGAATGAAATTACAAAGTCAGTTTTCAGAAAAATATTACAAATTGCTACATATGCGTTTAATAAATATTGAACTTCAAAATGGTTCAATTTTAATTTTTCTAGAATTGTAACTTTAGACTTTCTTTCTTTTCTTTGCTTGTAAGTTGGTGATGAGATGGTCTGTGAATTCGGTATGTTCTTGCAGTCTCCAAGCACTGCACAAGAAATTGCTTTTAGGTGAAACTGAAAAGAATGCAGAAGATCCTGTGAAAGATAGATATTGGCATAGTGACCGTGAAATTGTGAATGCTGTCTGGACACTGCTTCGCATGTGTGGCTCAGAAGATACCAATAACGTCAGAGTTTTGGTATCTGATTTCATATCTAGGGTACTTCTGCTAGACTTATTTGCATTATCTTTATTATCTTTTGTTCTGCACGTTGAACTCTACAATATACTATTTATATATTATTCAAAAAATGCAGGTTGGTATCGGGGACCCACATTGTGTTGTTTTCCGTCTGCCTGGAGGCTCATGTAACATTCATGTCTGCCAACCTATCAATCCTGACTCCTCTACAGAAGTCAAATTTCAGATTGATACTGCCTTATCTGAAGAACTTCTGGTTGCACTTTTGAAACTTCTGATGAAGTACCTGATGGATGATTCTGTTAAAATAGTTGATATGACATCTCAAGCTCTTCGCGTGAGTCTTTGGAAGCCCATTTAGCTTTGCTCTCTTTTCAAGTCTATCAGACTTCAGTCAATATGTGCTGTCTTGGTTACTTTATGTTAATTAATTTGATACCTGCCCATTTATTTGTTCCTTAGTTTACAATTTTGTAAACGGTTGTCTCTACATTTACAGGATTAAGTGCTTAACTTATTATGAGTATGGCTTATGGTCAGTGATTAGTTAGTACACCCTTTCCATGATTATGTGATCTGAACCCCTCTCCCCCATTCTAACCACAATCTTGATCAGATGACCTGTCTATGGTACATTAATATGGATGCTGAAATTGGTTGCACCAAAGTTGAACTTTGTTGGTGACTCTTTACAATCAATGTTAATGTTAATTTATTACTTCTTTTCCAGAAACTGGACACACACACCCCCCAACCCCCCCAAAAACAAATCCCCCCCTCTTTTTGCTTTACACATTTGTGGTCTGGTAATATGATGTTTCCACCTGGAGCAGGGAATTCTTTCAACTCAAAGGGGTCAAAGTACTCTATTGTCATTTGATTCTTATGAGAGATCTCTTATTGAGGTAACTATGCTGATCTCAGTATATTTATTTGATCAGTTGTGGCATTATCTTATGTACCTGGCTCTAAATTCTAATATTGTTAAGCTATGTTACCCCAATGGAAAACTCATCTAATTTTATTCCGGTTTTGTAGGTTCACTCCAAGGGTGTCAATATTGAGCTGGTGGAGAAGCTGCTTTTTGATATGGAAATTAAGTTTACAGGTAAGCTGGTGCTGCCTTTTGAAACTTGTTCGTTTTTGTTCAAAGTGATGCTCAAAATTGTCTAGATTTAAAGTGTGGTTTATGTTATTTGAACTGTCGGTAAAGGCTGTATGGATAGTATTTAGGTGTGCGTTTTAGTGCTTTCTGCGTCATGTGCCTGTATGGATATCCTAGTGCCAAATGCGCCAACTCTCATGATTACATCCAATGCTGTACCATATGCTGATTTATACCTTCAGTTTGGCTTTGTTTAGGTTTATTTGTGGTTGTTTGTGTTCCTCATTAATGATTTGTTTTTTCAACATGTAATAGTTCCTTAAATTCATTTTCAGCTGAAGCAATTCCATTAGAGAAACCTAGTGTATGGGCGACACAGGGTAAAACTTTTGATACATGGATTTGTCCACTTGTCCACTCACTGATTGGCCGTTGCAATGATGTAATTCTGAGGTATTATATTTGATTTCAGTCTTCAGATATTGTTTAAGGATTCATTGATCTAAATAATTTACCTATGGGTCAAAATATTTAGATTTCAATTTGGTTAAACAAATTTATTAGGTTGACTTTTCTTTTCCCCCTTTTTCCTGCTCCTTTCAGATTATGTCAGGATATTGTGCTCGTGAAAGCTGAAGTCTCTGAGCTTCTATTGCCAAGCGTTGTTGTCAATTTTGCTGGAAGGAAGGACATGGATGTTGATCTCTACAAGTTAATCTCTTTGCAGGTTGACTTTTTAAAAAAAATTAAAATTAAAATTATATTATGATGTTTCTCTTTGAGACTTGTATTTCTCTTTCTTTTCTGCCATTTATACATTAAAACTCATATGGGTACTTAGTTAACTTTTTGGTGCTTCGTCTTTGGAAGGTTGTCATTCTATGGGTGGCAGTATCTTAAAACGAGACTGTCTTATTAGAAAATTGTTTCACTTGTCTCTTGATTTTGGAGCAAGAGTTGTGTAGTGTGTCTCTCTTTCCTGTATGCGAGGTGGAATTTATATTGGAAGAAGCACGGTTTTATTTCAGAGGAGTTGTGTTGGTTTGGACACCTTTATGAGATTGGGAATGTCAGGCAGTGCATAGGCTATTTCTTATTATTTGTGCTATTCAGGATTGTAAAACTGGAGGATGTGATATGCTTGGTCAAACTAAAAAATGCTTACCGTTTACCCTGCTGTATATTTTCTTTGGTTTTTTTATTTTGTAAACAAATTTTCAAAAGGCATTAATTTATTCATATTTCAAAGATTAGTCCTCATTGAGTTAGATGTTTTATAACTATTGTATTTGAAGCTTTGCAGGTCTGTTTCCTCTGTCTGCTGTGTCTTGTGATTGCTATGCACATGGTTAATTGATTGTCTATGTTTATGTGCAGGTGCAGGAATATGTATTCACAGAGTCTAATAAGTTAATCAAATCAATTCAAGTCTGGTTAAATGCTCTCAATGAACTTCGATTATGTCATGTGGCGGAAAGATCTTCTTTGTTGCCATCAAAGCAAGAAAGTTCCAAGGTTAGTATGTTAAATTATTTTTGAGTTTCTTTTATTTCAGATTGTTAAATACTCCAATTTGTTTGTAAATAAACAAAAAATTGTTATGTTGTTCTACTTTCAATAATCTATACACCTCTAGGTAGCAACTTTTGCTAATATTACTGACTACTGTTTTAATTCTCTTTTGGGATATGAGAGATGGAGCCTATAATAGGATCAAGAGATTCTGTTGATAGTTGTGAAAAAGTTACGAGGAAGAACCCTAAAATAAAATTGTCACTTAGATTTGAATTTTTGGATTTTTCTACTTGCAGTCAATGCAGTTAAATTTTATTATATTCCTGCTGCTGCCAATTCTGTATCAGGGGTGAGTCATGTCTAGGTGTAATTTGATTTCCATTTATTTTTTTGTAGGCTGTTCTTAGGCATCATTGTTGTTCTAGACTGATCTTGTACTAATTTAATTTGTAAAAATTATGTTTCTGATTTTGTTCAACCATATACTTATGTTTCAGATGTTCTTCAAGCATATGTGTTGTTAAACCATATATTGTACAATGTTTTCACTAATCTAATTATTACTTCTTCTTTTTTCAGAGTGCTAAGCCTTCTAGCTATAGCTCTAGATCCCGTTCCACCCCTGGAAAGGCTAGAGATTCAGCTGCTACATTTAGTGCAATGGCAACGTCATTGTCTTTATGGGACAAGGTTTTTTTTTTTCCCTTCTTTTTTGTGCATTTGTTCTTCACAAACATCCTGTTATATGTTGCTTTACTCTTTGGAATTAGTTATGTTGAAATGTTTTTTTTAGTTAAGGCTTTCTGAAACTCAGTTTTACTACTTATAATTGTGTCTGCTTGCTTGTTATTTCTCTGATAATTCACAAATGTTCCCAGGTTTATTGGCTTTGTATTGATTATCTTGTTGTTGCAAAGTCAGCAGTTGTGAGTTCCAAACCTTTCCTTCTTCATTTCTTTTTCCTTATAATTTAAGTTCTGGTGCCCGAATGACTTTTGTTAGTTAATATGCATATATCCATTTCTTTGACAAGGATGTGTTCACTTCATAGATTTGTGGCTCATACTTTACTGCCATCATGTACGTGGAGCATTGGTGTGAAGAGCATTTCAACAGCCTCACACTGGGGAGCCCAGATTTCTCTCACATTGAAATGGTTAGTTCCCTGGAAATAGTGTGCTTTATGTTCCTTTTTTTAATTTTTTTATAATGAGCTGATTTGTTACATCTTGTTTTCAGTGCGGTCTGTTGTAAAACAATATACATGTGAAGAATTGTTTGATGTCCTGTGCTGTCCAATTGGGTCTGTTTAATACAATGCTTCTTTTGACTCCCTCTTCCTGTTCTGTTTTTGGTCTTTCTGCTCTTCAGTTGCCACGCCACATTGAAATACTTGTCGCAGCAGTCACTCAGATCAATGAACCCGACAGCTTATATGGGATCATCCAGTCACATAAGGTTAGTCAATATATTATGGTCATTATTTCAGGTCAAGATTGCCTTCTCCCTTTCTCAACCCCCTCCCCTCCTTTAGTCTGTTTTGTAATGATGTGACGCAGAACTGTCTCTGTATATATAGCCCACTTAATATGATGACTTTGGCCATCTGGTTTCATTTGAATTCAGATATTGAGAGCTTTTTAGAATGTCAGATATATATTATTTGAATCCGCTAGCTGAAGTGATCTGCTCCTAATTACAGTTTGTGCATGTATACCTGTGGGAGTTTGCTTTATCTTCTCCATACCACTAATTGAGTAAAGCAATATTAGTTTCTAGTTACCAACACAATCCCTGAGATCTGAACACTTGATCTTAATATTTTATTTTAGCAGAAAAAATAGAAGCAAGCAATTTTATTTTAAACATGGTAAAACCTCAATGTAGGATACCATGGGCCACAAGAATGTCTTAATATTCTTGGTCAACAAAAGCCAAGACAAGATGAAACCCTAAATAAACGCCATACATGAATAAAAGGAAGGTCATGGACTGGTGGTAGTGGTAGTTCCTGTCAATCCTTTCTTCTTCCCCTTCCCCCCCAACATCCCCAATTGGTCTTACATTCAGACATAAGTATATTCTCACAGTTGTGTACCTTTTTCTGGTTTTATGGTGATGGCATTGAAAGTTGACCTCTCAAATCATTACCTTTGAGCATGAGGGAAACTGGAGCAAGGCTCTTGAATATTATGACTTGCAAGTACGCTCAGCTGCTTTGGTACCGGTGGATTCTGGTTCCAGAAATTTGTCACTGGAACAGACTCAACCAAGAGATAATTCATCCAATTCCACACTGGAAGATTCGATGATGCACAGAAAACCTTATAAAGGTCTGATTAGATCTTTGCAGCAAACTGGTTGCATGCATGTTCTGGATTTATATTGCCAAGGATTGACAGCCCGGAAGGGACAATTTCATCATGATCTGGAGTTTACTGAATTGCAGGTTTGCTGTCTTAACTTATTCCTGATTAACAACATAGTTGACTTTCTGGTTCGAAAATTTTCTTGCTAGTTTAATGCTGTAAGTACCATTTTTCTTGATATTTTGGATGTACTATTTGCAGTATGAGGCTGCTTGGCGTGCAGGAAACTGGGATTTCTCCTTACTTGATGCTGGGGATAATTCTATTTCATCAAGTCTGCACATCGGAAGTGATCATTTCAATGAAAATCTACATAGGTAATACTGTAATAGATATTCGAGCCATTCTGGTGAAGAAAAAAAAAATATGTTAGTGCTTTAGTATCAGAAACAATCTTATGTTTCTGCTTGTTAAAAACTCAGTTGTTTGAGGACACTGAAAGAGGGAGATTTCAATGAATTTCATAGAAAGCTGAAAGATTCAAAGCAGGTGATATGGGTCTCAATTTTATCTCTCCGACAAGCTGGATTTTGTGTAATTTTGCTGATGTCATGTGTCATATGTGTTAGGAGCTTGTGTGGTCTGTTTCTCATGCAAGTGAAGAAAGTACTGAACACATATATTCGACAATAATTAAACTCCAGGTATGTGCTTAATATATTAAATAGTGGCCTCCATTGCTGCTAAATTTTTTGAAGCATGTATCATTCTCCCCATACAAAATCTAGTCCCAATCCTAGTTTGCTACTGAACAAAGACATTAGGTTCCACTGTGCCCTACTGAAAAAAAGAAAAGAAAGGCATTAGATTTCAGATTTTTGAATTCTCTTGGATGTCTCTGTTTTGGATAGTTAGCATTGATTTTTAGTCAATCTTGATAGTTGAAAAATAGTCTCTGTTTGGATAGTTAGCATTGATTTTTAGTCAATCTTGATAGTTGAAAAATAGTCTCTGTTTGGATAGTTAGCAGTCAATCTTGATAGTTGCAAAATAGTCTCTGTTTGGATAGTTAGCAGGGATTTTAGTCAATCTTAATAGTTGCTAAAAATCTGGAAGTTGTTGGGAGTTTCATGGATAGCTTTCTTTCAATTGTCAATGACAGTTGTGTCTAACAGCACTTGTTTCTAACAGCACTTGTTTCATGCTATTTATTGGTTTGTGATACTTGTAAATAGAATAAATATCTCACTTTGTCCATTTCAAGGTTTGCTTGTATGACGATTCAAGTTGTTGATTTATCATGCTTGGGTAAATCTTGAAATTCCATGAGAACCAAAAGCCTCCTATGGTCTACGTTCTAAATTTTACTAAAAAAAAAAAAAGAACAATTGTAATTTTTTTAATTACTCGGTGCCCTTGTGCAGGTCCTGTATCATCTTGGTATGGCTTGGGATTTACGTTGGACATCATCTGCTTGTGAGGGTATAAATTTCCATCCAGAGTTGGAAAAAGTGAATTCTGAACCTCTAATCCCTAATATGGACCAGGTATTATAATGAGGGAAAAAAGAAACCGAGTAGCCTGTTTTGTTTGATGGTGGACCAGTACAAGTAGCTACTAATGATACATGTGATAATCATATTTATTAATCATTTCTTGCCATTATCAATTGAAGATTAATTGATTAAAATTTTGTTTTCTGAAATTAATCTCTAGCATGATACACCACTCTCTATTTGTCTGTGGTTCCATTGACAATAGCTCTTGGCAAGAGAATATTTCCATGCAAACCCCAACCCCAACCCCACCCCCCAC
>QANT01005418.1:0-16191 GCA_003254885.1 Purshia tridentata
TTGTTTTTGTCGAAACTCTAGCGAAATCGAAATTTCCATCGAAATTTCCAACGAAATCGAAATTACATTCCTTGGTATTTAAACATCTTTTTTGGAGCTGTACATAATGACAGTTGTTTCAGAAATTAGTGGAAAATTGAGAGATTTTCTCAAACCCTATTCTATCTACTTCGAATCCTTCCTGATCAACAAGGCTATAGAACTCAATCTAAAGAATCAACAAGTCTAGGTTTTGTGTGTGTATTCGTGTAATTCGTCACCTATGCTACGTCAGTTGGTATTAGAGCTAGTTTCCATCATGCCACCAAGACGTGGTCGTGGCAGTCGTAACAGAATGGGACCACATGAGGACAATCTGAA
Organism: Purshia tridentata; assembly: GCA_003254885.1. Lineage (NCBI taxonomy): Eukaryota > Viridiplantae > Streptophyta > Magnoliopsida > Rosales > Rosaceae > Purshia > Purshia tridentata. Next base: position 361 of record QANT01005418.1, read on the forward strand.
ACAAGAACTCTAGCTTGGCATAGTGAGTTGTTATCCCAGCAAGTTGCTGCTATAATGGCAAAAAGATATCAAGATCAAGATTAAGAGGAATTCAGGGTAGTAGAGGATTCAGGAGATGACGAAAACCCTTTTCCGACCAGCGAAGGAGACATAATGAGAGTTTTGACGCCAAGCATTGGGAGGTAAGATCGGATCAATATATCAGAATTTCAATGGAATCAAATGCCTGAAGAATTTATGGATTGGCTCAACACAGTAGAGGAGATTTTGGAATTCAATGAGGTTTTAGAAATAAGATATCTGCGAAGATCTTGTGGCAACCGGGCTTCAGGTTCGTGCTTTAGCCTAGTGGCAGCAGTTGAAAGCCACACTTATTAGGTAGGGAAAAACAAAAATTGATACATGGGATAAGATGAAGAAGCACATGCACAAAACCTTTTTGCCCCCAAATCATGCCAAATTGACAACAGTTGCAAAATTTGAGACAGGAACCCGTTCAGTTGCTGATAATACAACTAAATTTTATCAGTTGATAGTTCGAAATGATCTTCCGGAGATAGATGAACAGTTGGCTTTGCAATACATTGGGGATCTCTGTTCTCAACTATTCGACCCTTAAACAGTAGCAAATACACATCAGAATGCCTTGCAGTTCAAGAAACAATTGAATCGAAGGCCCAGTAGTAGGACTAGTTGGATGGGCAGTAATCAGGAAGCGATAGTGGTGTGAGTGTTTCAGCCCCAATCCGAGCTCCGGCCCCAGTAGGGTCCAATACCAACCCCAAACTGGAGCTCTAGAACGTAACATTGTATGGTAGATTGCAAGAAAAGTGATAGGGTTTTAAAGGGCCTATTTATGGAGAGTTAGACTCTTTTGTATAGCCCCAGATCTCTACTTGATCTTCCTCTAGGTCCTAATTTGAAACAAGTTCATGTGAAACCGAGGACTTTGTATTTCAACTCCAACATATTTATGACACCACACGAAAGCAGATAGAAGAAGCCAATGCCAAGTACAAGAAGCTAGGCTGCAGATGTGAAGCGTAGGCATGTGGAGTTTGATGTTGGGGACTATGTTTGGGATGTGCTAACTACAGACTGTTTTTCTGTCAGTGACTATAACACAATGGCTGCAGGATGGGTTGTCCAATGGAGATTGTTGAGAAAATTAACTTAAAAGCATATCATTTGAATTTACCTAGCCATATTCTGCTAACGTGTTCAATTTGAAGCACTTGCTCCCTTATCTTGATGACAGTTCAAAAGAAGAAGAAGCGAATTCAAGTTTGAATTCTCTCCAACCTAAGGAGGATGATGCAACACACATCAGTAATGCCTTCATGGAAAAGTTAGATGTTGGTAAGGGGAGAAGTAGGGAGAATATGGCTCAGAAATAGTTTTCTGAAAAACTTGGCTCGAGCCTCTTTGGCAGAAACTCTTGGGCGTGCACTAAACTTTAGATTGTCTCCTTTTTTATTAATTTCTTGCTAACTTTTGGGGTCATTTATGCATTTATTAGTTATTTACTTTCCTAATCAATTTATTATGGTTTTGTTACTATTTAAACATCTTTTTGGGAGTCGTAATGACAGTTTTTTGGGAGATTAATGAAACATTAAGAGATTTTCTCAAATCCTATTCTAACAACTTGGAATCATTCTGGATCAACAAGGCTATAGAGCCCCTAAAGCAATCTACACATCCATCCCAAAACCAATTGGCAGCAGGAAGAGTAGCCCAAATTCTTATAAACTACTAGCAAAGCCCTCGAACATCTTTAATGTGAGATTTCTCTCAACACTCCCATGCACGTGTGGCATCATTTTAAGCCTAACACGTGAACAATTTGGATGACGTAGGAGCACATGTAGCCATTTGAGCTCATCATGTGAATAACCTACTCTGATACCATGAAGCAATCTAGGCATTCATCTGAAAACCAATTGACAATGGGAGGAGTAGCTCAAACCCTTATAAACTATTAGCAAGGCCCTCACATCTTGAATGTGAGATTTTTCTCAACAGCCCATTTTCTTGGTATTCTCAAAATAGAGAATCAATAAGTCTAAGGTTTGTGTGTGTGTTCGTGTGATTCATCACCTACGCTGCATCAAATCCCTTGGATCACAATCTATCTGAGTCCTCTACAAAGTATAACCCTAATAAATGTATAAATTTTAAATCACAAATTCATAAATCAACTAAAGTACTATACCAAAACAACATACTCTCACATAATAGAATAACTATAAAATATCCATATAATTCCTCTTTTTAGTAACTGCAACTGACTTTTTAACTAAATTGAAAAAGCACTCGAATACTCTCAATAGAATTTGAATGCTCAATAAAAACTTAAAATGTCGACATTATTTTGTCCTTAAAGTTGAACAAATCGAATATCACCTCAAGTTTTTTATTTTATTTTATTTTATTCTAATTTTTAAAGTGTTATATTAATAAATTACTTTTAATTTATTTTGATCATTTCAACAAATCCAAGTTTTATATGTAGTTTTTAGGCTTTCCTGCCAGCTAGTAAGCTCTCTTAACACCATATTTCTATCTTGTTTAAAGGATTAAATAATTTTTGTCCCCTTCCCCAAACTCTATTCCGTTAAACAATTTACCTCAATCCCTAAAAGAAATAATAATAAAAATCCTTTCTTTGTCTTTTTTTTTGGCCAAGAAAATCCTTTCTTTGTCAATTATTCACACATGGTGCCAATGACGTCATTTTCTCTTAGGGCATTTTTCAGCCTAATATTTTTTATTTGAATTTCATTTTTATTTAATCAACTTTAACTAAAATATTTGATTTAATTTTGGGATATAATGAGAGATCAAAAACACGTGCAAAATCAATGACTTTTTTGACAGACTGGGGCTAATTGTTGGATGAAAAATACTAAAATAGTTTAGGTGGCTAAACTCTAAAAAATTAGGTTGGAGAGCCACGTGTCAAATAGAGTATATTTTGAGGATTGTAATTACCCCTTTTGAGAATTATTTTTTCCAAAAAACTTGACCCATTTGATTGCATGGAATGATTTAAAATGATGATTAAATACTAAATGTTTTTTTTTTTTCTTTTTACCAGAACAAAAGGAAAAAGTTTATTTTTAATAGTTTTAGGTTTAGATACCAAACAAGTGAATCACAATTCCTGTGGGGCCACAAAGCTAGTCAGGGAAGAGAAATTTCTTTACAAGCTTTCGAATGCTTATTTTTTTATATTTTATTAATATAGCTTAACAGTCATACATTTGTGACTATTAATGTCATTCAGTGACCTAAATTATAAAGATTTAATATTGATAACGGTTTAGAACTTAGGATTTTGACCTTAAAGTCTAGATACTACACTATAAACCCTAAATGAAATTCAAATATCAACAAACAAATAAAGAATTATGTTGCAACTACGTGGTAATTAAGTTCAGTCAAATCTCACGCCGTCACAGTTTAATAAAAAAGGATTGGGGAGCGTAATTAGAAATGCTAATGTTCCAAAACACTCTAAGTAGAACTAGAATATTTCTAAACCCCTAACTTATATTAAACTCTCCCAAAACCTCCTACTTTACATTTAAACTCTTCCAAAACCCCTTTTTCAATGCCAAAACAACTGTGTCTAACTTTATTATTTCCTAAATTCCCATTATACCCTTTTGCAAATTTGTTTTAGTGCTTCTTTTTACGGATGTTGAGGGTATTCCCCTGTTTTGCCCCATTTTCTCTCTTAGGGTATAGAATTGTCTTAGTTGAGGCAAAATCCCAAACCTAAATTCTAACATAAAAGCCGTTAAAGCAGCCCCAAGCAATCCACAATGCCCACTAAGCGCCTTAGTGTTTTGGGAGGGCTGGGTAATTGTTTAGGTTGTGGGCTATAATTAGGGGATAACAATGTATAATAAGTTTTAGAGGGGTTTTGGGACAGTTTTAATGTAAGTTTGTGTAATTGGCTATTTCCTAATGACTAAATAATCATTTTGTAAGTACTATATTAGTTTAGATTAAGTGAGTCAAGTGTTGGTATTTATCGTTGTTTAAAGTGAAGCAAGATTCGAGGTTCAAGTATTGATCAAATTGTGTCTCAATGTTCAATTCCTATTAGTATCAAGGTAATATGTTTTAGAGACTATGCATGCATTCTAGGTGATTAGAAATTCATTCATATGTCTTTAAATATGTTTTAACATCTTTGGGTTTGAAAAAGGACGTTTGAAATTGTTTAAAAAATGTTTTTGGTCTCAGATTATCAATCCCACGCTTTAGAGAATCGATCCTATGAATCAGAGGATAGGTCCTATGGGTCAGAGGACAGGTCCTATGGATCAGAGGACCGGTCCCATAGATCAGAGGATTGGTCCCATGGATCAGAGGACTGGTCCTATAGTGGCTTGGTTTTTTCTGGCTTCTAGAAGACCGATTCCATGCTTTAGAGGACCGGTCCTACGCGTGATTTTTTGTGATTTTGTATTTTAAATCTCAGTTTTTTAAGGTTTTAAAAGTCCTAATTGAATGTCATCTCTTTCATAATTGGTTTATGTTTTGTTTCCTAGGTTATTAGGAATTGTCTCTTATAAATAGATTATTTTAATCTTAAATCAAGTCAGCTCACTTATATTATACAATTTGAGAGATTGTGCATTCTAAGGTTTAGTGTGTGAGGCTCTTATTGATTCTATGAACATCCTCTTTGCATAAACATTAATGATATAGGATCGTTCATCTTGCATAAACATAGATAGGTTGAATAGATTGTTCCTTATGAATCTATTCAATCTATCACATTCATTCATACATTCCATCTTTGGTTGAACTCGAGTATCAAGGTTGAAGTCGAGTTCGTGAGCTATTGTCTTCAGGGTGTTGGCAAAAAGGTCTCTACTCAAATCAAGTGATCAAAAAGATACAAGTGGCATGACGTCAATTTTACTTTTCTAGGAAGGAATCTAAATTAGTTTGGATCGAGTCATTAGTTGTAACTTTTCAGGTATCACAGTAAATTGTTCATTTGGATTAGGTCCCATTGTTTTTCCCAGTTAAGGATTTTCAGCGTCAACAAATATCTCTGTTCATTGTTTGGTTGTTTGGTTGTTTGATTGTTTTATTGATCAGATGTAGTTGATTTTAATCCGCTACTTAATTAATCAACTTAGTAAATTTAAATTGGGTAAATTGTTGTTAAAGCCTATTCACCGTCCTCAGGCTTGTTTAGTGATCTAACTAGGGAATTTCAGAGAATTTCTAGATGGGTGGGGATTTAAGAAAAGTTTTCGGTAGTTAGAGAGTTTAGAAAAAGTTGCTATAATTAGAACAACTCGAACATGCCTCAAATTAGAGTTCTTTGGGAGTTTGAACGTTGGACAATGTTGTTTTGACTCAAATGAATTCCTTGTCGTCTGCTTGGAACCTGGGATAGAATTTGATATCAAAACTTAAAAAGGAATAAAATTGGTATTGACATTAAACTAAAAAAAAAAAAAATACTGATTTGGCACCTAAAGTGAATGCACCTTTTGTGATTTAAATTTTAGTTTTAGTTTAAATTGCCTAATTGGTAATTTGAACTTTAGAAATATAAATTCCTTTAATACAATCGAATTCACATAGAAAATTGATTATTTAAGAAAAGGGAAGATTTGATACAAATACTTTTTTTATATCGCAGTATATATCATTGTTCATGGTAAGATTCAAAAGCTTTTTGCTTTTTGATATGATATTTATATTCAGATCAAGAAAGGAACAAAATATAGTTCAAATTAACTAGCTTCATATGGAACTATTGGTGCAGGTTTTGGCGCGGGTATTGGACTATTGTTACTACTTGTTGGTGCATGGTTTGTATACAAAGTCGTTAAAAAAAGGAAAGACATTAAACGTAAGAAAATGCTTTTCAAAAGAAATGGTGGTTTATTGTTGCAGCAACAATTATCATCAGGTGAAGTTAATGTTGATAAAATCAAGTTGTTCGAATCAAGGGAGTTAGAGAATTCCACTGACAATTTTAATACTGATAGAATTCTTGGCCAAGGAGGCCAGGGTACTGTCTACAAAGGTATGTTGGTAGATGGAAGAATTGTTGCAGTAAAAAAGTCTAAAATAGTGGACCAAGCAAAAGTTTCAGAATTTATCAATGAGGTGGTGATTCTTTCACAAATCAACCACAGGAATGTGGTTCAGCTATTGGGTTGTTGTTTAGAGACCGAAGTTCCTCTTTTGGTTTATGAATTCATACCAAATGGAACACTTGATCAGTATATCCAAGGCCAAATTGAGGAATTTCCACTTACATGGGCAATACGCTTACGAATAGCTGTAGAAGTTGCAGACGCTCTCTCCTACTTACACTCGGCAGCTTCTTTTCCCATTTATCACAGAGACATCAAATCTACCAACATACTCTTGGATGAAAAATACAGAGCAAAAGTTGCTGATTTTGGTACTTCAAGATCAATTGTGATTGGCCAAACTCACTTGACCACAGTTGTACATGGCACATTTGGTTACTTGGACCCGGAATACTTCCGTTCAAGCCAATTTACAGATAAAAGTGATGTGTATAGCTTTGGAGTGGTCCTCGTTGAGCTATTGACTGGACAAAAACCAATTTCTGTAGTACCAAGTTCCACACAAGGAGAAGAATACAGAAGTCTTGCAGCAAATTTCTTAATTTCGATGCAGGAAGATCATCTGTTTGAGATTCTTGATCCTCAAGTTTTGAAGGAAGGCTCTGAAACAGATATCATGGTAGTTGCTAACCTTGCAAGAAAATGCTTGGATTTGAATGGAAGGAAGCGCCCTACAATGAGAGAGGTCACAGCAGAGCTGCAGGGGATCCAAATATCAAGTACAGAAAAAACTTGTAATGGCGAACAAAGTTGTGAAGATGTTGAATCTGTCAAAAATGAATCAATCGGGCCTTGGGATGTTGTTTCAAGTTCAACAAGGTCAGCTTGGAATGGTGGACGTCCCACTTCATCATCAGTTGAACTTCCACAAGTATCTTTCAAGACATGGTGATTGAACAAAAAATATTTTTCTATAGCTTGATGTAATTTTCATAATTTGATGTTTGTAGACCATTAATATGCTCTTGGACTATAATATTATGTAAAGTATGCCACTAATTAATAAGCCTAGTTGATTATTTCTCGTGTATTAAGTTTAGGACTTCTTGTTCATTAATGTTTTCCTTGTATTATTATGATTTGTAACAGTATAAATATATCAATAAATTAGTGCACTCTGCGATTTGCAAAGCAGGACAAGTCTGGATAGCAAAAAAGAGTAAAAATTATATTGGGAGGTAGCTTTTCTAGTGGAGGAAAGAAGAAGGTAAAGATGGCCAAAGTAAGTCATGAGTAAAAAAATTATGTCTTGAGAAAGCCCATGTGTTTAGAGGGGATATGGACACTTTTTATAACATTTTGCCATCTCAACATCTTCTTCCTCAACAAAAAAAGTGTCTCATACTCATATTTTTACTACTTAGTACTGTCCAAACATGTCGCACAGTCCAAACAAAGCCACACAGTTTATTAGAAACCATTCGTCCAAGTAGCAATCTTTATTAGGTCCAATGCCGGGTATGGGATGTTAACATCTCCACACTGAGATGTTCAATTAGGCTTTGCTATCGGCCGTGCTGCTAATAATTGTGATGATGATGATGATGATGCTGCTTCTGCTGTACTATTAAATATTATGCACCATAGCAAAAGAATCATGAATAATATCATAATATGAACTGGCAATTGCATCAACATTCTTCTTTCGTCTTAATTAATTGAGTCAATTACAAATAAATCAATAAAACTTTTTACGCTTATATGCATATAAATCAATGCACTGTTGCATAAATCAAGAAGTATTTCTATTATAGAGTGAAAGTAGTTCGTGTTTCTTTTCTCTATATTATTTTATTTTATTTATATAAATCAAGAAGTTATATCTGCACATCATAAGACTTAACATTTTAAAGCATAGAAAATTCTGACAGACTCCCATCTGCTTTTCAAATAATCCCGAAAATTAACAACCTGTACAAAATATCAACATTTCACAAGATAAATCATCCATATAATTTATATTATCACAAAATTATCCACCACAAACAGTACCATGAAAATCTCTTCAAGTTAACGCACCAGTATTAGTTAAATTTCCACTGTGTATCTAGAGTCTAATATATCTTTCTATTATATTAATTAATGGTTGTATAATAAAGTTATTTTGCCTAATTAGTATATTATTGCTAATTACTGATGTTGAGTAACTATTAAGATAATAATGATAGGATAGTGTTTCCCTGTTTTGGAATTGAAGTTAAACTAAGAAACAAAGAGAGAAGGTTTTTGGGAACTAATAACTTGCTATATTATTGCTTGCTTGAAAACAAAGTCGGTTTACAAAGAGACTGAGATCGAACTAGAGAGAGATGGAGATATCACGAGAGATGTGTTCATCTCTAGCCGTGCTTTGCAACATGGAATGCCTCTTGCATATATACATGTGGAGGCATGCTAAATTACAAATGAAAACGAATATTGTTGTTTATGATTTGACATTTTTGTTGTGCATGGTTTTTCAAACAGACATTGTTAATAAGAAAAGATTGATGCATCTGTGTCAGCGCTCCATCTGTGAATGCTGTGTCTATTTGGTTGGTTCTGTGACTCAGTTCATGTGATGCATCTGTAGGGCTGCAGCTGATTTTGGTTTTTTGTTCTGTTGTGTTGTTGCTTTCGTAGATTCAAGTGTCTGGTTTTATATGCTAAAGTAGGGCTTTACCCTTAGTTTGGAAATTGAAAAGATTTTTTTGCCTTTAAAAGCCCTCTCAATATATTTCGAGACAGCTTTGACAACTATATAAATTACTCAAAAGGACAAGGGGCTCAAGTGTTTTCACAATTTTTTTTAATGTGCGCAATTGGAACTGCTAAAAATTATAATGAAGTTTTTGAAACATTTGGGTGTGACTGGTAGTTTTAATGTGTTTTAGCATGATTTAGGAGATTAATTTATTGGTTGCTGATTTACAATTCAGAAACGCTTTAGTTTTTTGTTTTATTTTTGTTCTTTAGTTGTAATTGCAAGTGCATGATTTTGGACTAGCATTTGACATATGTTCCACAGGCGTCCATTAGCATTTTTTTTTTTTATCGTATTTTGTTTTAAGTTTTATAACTTGTCATCACTTTTTTCACTTTTTAAATTTTAGGTGATAAGAGTAATTTTTCAAATTATTTAAATTTTATTTTAATAATTATATTTTACAACTATGTCCTCATTCATTGTATTGTTTCTATAATACTGTTTATTAGATGAAGGGGGTAATTTAGACAATATTATTTTGGTGAAGTTTATAATATCAAACATCTCTCCTGCATTATAATATTAAAGATGAGAGTTCAAACTTCTTGATAAAATAGAGTTGTGAGACCATATGGATATGAGTTTCTTACTGGAATTATTAAATTGTACAACCAGAAATATTTACTTATGCCAATAAAGATGACCATACCATACATGCCGTCACAATGTACAAACTGGATGGATTATTATTTCTTTTACAAGACGATGAAAGTTGGCACTTTTATTCATTTTCACCACCAGATGAAAAAGGCATATATAGTAATTGCAAGAGAAACTTTGAGGAGACTCAAATCCATATATCTGAAGTGCAGTCACCACCAGGGTATCTCATTTCATGGGCAAGAGAAGGACCATCAGGTTCAGCTCCAAAGTCAACGAAAAAATTCGGGTTTATTGCAAGGCCACCTTTCTCAGTATCAACATCAAGCTGTAACATGTGCGATCCTTTCTCTAGCAGGTCAGGGTAAAATTGTCGATCCCATGTACTGAAAAGCGAGTTCGTGACATAAAGCCGCTTCCCATCTAAACTTAACTGAATCATCTGTGGTCCACCTCTCAACTTCTTTCCCTGAATCGAAGATATAAACTCATCAAGCAATGATACACAGAAAATAAACTTTTCTTCAAGAGACAGACATACATCTCTGAGATTTCTATTATGAGATGGCAACAGGCATGTCACATGCCCAAGTGATTGTATCAAAAAGCCAGATACTTCCCTTGTATCAGAAACCCAAACAGTGCTGAATAGAAGTGAGATTTTAGTATAATCACAAATTGAATGACATATACATGACACAAGTAATGCATGAGCAATGATGCCAAGAGATGATGACATTTCAGGACAAGGTAGATGAACTTTTGCCCCCCATTTCACCCCCTTACCAGTTCAGCGTTGAAAATTGGTGCCAAAAACTATGATGTTGAGTGTGTTTCCTTTACTTAATAACTACACTCTATGTTTGCCAGCAAAGAGTAATAAGTGATCCCATTTATTAAACAATAGCATAGGAATATGACTAGAAATTGAACCAAAGTGGCTGTCTAATTATCTGTTTTACCTAACTTTTATTAATGGGACTATTATCTAAACGCACAACATGAAAATTACTAGTGAGGCTAATCCAACTTCTGGTGATCTATATGGTGAATTCAAAATCAAGATATTTCCCCTATAAAAGCAGCCGAACCAACTTCTGAATCTTGATAAATAAAGTCTAAATGATAGTTTGGGATACCAATGGTCAAAGAAATTCTACGATGAAGATCATACAGACCTGGATCTCCGGAACATCAAACTGACTTGTTGTACCATCTTCGGCCTCAACCACAACAGGGCTTCCCTTCTGGAGTTGCCCCCCGACCCATACTTGGCCTGTCAGCTTAGGATTTTTGGGGTCCTCAATATTATACTGTCTCACATCTCCATGAAGCCAGTTCACAAAGTATAGAAAACGATCATCAAGTGAGATCAAAAAATCAGTAATCAGCCCGGGCATCTCTGGAAGAATCCAGTTCTGCACCTTCAGGGATTTCACTGATATGGCAACCTGGAAAAGCCAAGTGGGATTTATTGGGTATTCTGGACCATATCGTAATATATTAAAAGAAACTTAAAACAGAATAAAAACAGATTAAATAAGCAAATGTATGATTAAACACAGAGAGACACAAACAGAAATGCAAGTGAGCGCTTGCACAAGTAAATTCTAAGACTAAACACAAAACACATATGCATATACACATGGAAACACATATAAAATAACAGTCACATATTGTTTGTGCGTACCTCATGGCTCCATGAACCATCCTGTGTCTTGAAGAATCGCACCATGTTACTTGTCAAGGCACACCCAACAAACCCAGTGTCTTTAGAAGGATCATGCAGGAACCTTATCTGCAAACATTGAGATTGAGTTATAAGATCCAGAGTCACATAATGTCCTAATAAAATAAATAATTAAATAAATAAAAAACAAAGATTGTAAATAAATAATAAAACTCACCTCCAAGGGTAAGAGCCCTGTATTGCCAAGATCCAACGTTTGTTTCAACTCACCATCAGGCCAGCTGTACACATGAAGATGCCTCCCGTAGAGACCATCAGAGACATGCTGAAGGTTGAAACCTTTTGTGAAAGCAGCAGGGGCACCCCATGATGAGCTAATCATTGTCTTGTGTCGTGGCTGGTACCAGAAATCATATCCAAAAAGTGGACTATTCCCTGGTTTCTCCCACCTGACAGAGTTAAGGTAGCTAGAAATTAGATGTGAAAAAATGTGTGGTTGATGTCTTCAATCTACCATGGAACCACATCTATTGTAGTGGGATTATATCTCAATGAGAATTAAGCATGATCAACCTGATGTTACGTGTAGGTGCTAGTCTATACCTTGAAATCATTAGTTTAAAATACACATACACACACACACACACACACACACACACACACACACACACACACACATATTGACATATATACACGTATATGAATGCATGTGTCAAATCCAATTGATACAAAATTGATAATTTCTTCAAAATCCACAAAACTGATTCAAGTTTTACAACAGAAGGTATTACCTTCCCTTCACATTAAACTCGGAGTCCAGGAGAAGAAATCCATTTCCTCCAGCATTTCCATCATAGTGGGATTATATCTCAATGAGAATTAAGCATGACCAACCTGATGTTACGTGTAGGTCCTGGTCTATATCTTGAAATCATTAGGTTAAAGCGCACACACACACACACACACACACACACACACACACACACACACACACACACACACACACATATTGACATATATACATGTATATGAATGCATGAGTCAAATCCAATTGATACCAAATTGATAATTTCTTCAAAATCCACAAAACTGACTCAAGTTTTACAACAGAAGGTATTACCTTCCCTTCACATTAAACTCGGAGTCAAGGAGAAGAAATCCATTTCCTCCAGCATTTCCATCTTTATCTCCTAGGCATGAAATCAATAAATCACCAGAAGCAAGACAATGGGATGTGTGTGGATATGCCAATCCAGTCTTCTGTATGATATCTTCAGGGTCAACAACTTTATGCAAAGAGGGAGCCTTTGGATTTGTTTTTGTGTCTATCGCATATATACGACCAGATCTGAAGATAAAATAGTCTTAATAAGAAATATAAAACAAAGAGTTGATTCTTTCTATTGGATGAACAGTAAAATAATTCTAAGCCTACACATAGTTACATGGTTGAAAATAAAGTATTACAGACTTCACTTGGCATAAAATGGAAAGGAGTCATTCCACAATGCTTAAGTTATAAATGCAGATGTTCCAGAATAAGATTAATTGAGGGGAAAACATCGACAAGGTTCCATCACATATAAAAAGAGACTAATGTTAAATTATTGGAGAATAGATTTGACACTCTAATGTTTCTTTGTGGGAAATCTCAAAACTCACATTAAATAAAACCAAGTATGTCTTTACTAGACAAGCTTCAATATGTGCCACAAATCTATTCAGCCAAATGAGAATCCATCTACTCAAAGCGAGCGAAGACAATATCTTCAATTTATAGCATCCATGCTCAACTTACATGTAATGCCTAAATTATGGACTTCAATTCAACGGATTGAAGAGGAAAGATTGCCAAAAAAGATGATATGCTAAATTATAAGTCCTCTCTCCTTCTACCAAGGCTGCACAATTGCACCACATTAATTGCTTAAATTGTGCTTTTAAAAGACATTTTCAGAATCAAAGTACGAGACACTCTGGAATGATACAATTTACTAGTACCATGGAAATTCAAACTTGAACATTTGATCTGTGCTGATTCTTAATTCTCAATTTTTTTTTTTCTCTGTCCTTGGCCATTTTAGTTTGGCTAGTTTCACTTACTTCAGTTCAAAACAGAATGATTTTTTTATCAAACTAATTCATTTCCCAATAATTAATCCAAGAATATTGATGTGGAATAAAATTTAATCTCTTACATTAATGAAGGTAGGATCAGAAAACGCCGGTCGGCAGATGGGTCACCATGACAAGAGCTGCATGAGTTCCACCCGGAGTGATGCAGTTCATCACCTAAATGTGGCATAGGCAGCCTGTGGATAACTTTCGAATAAGTAGGAGAACTTGGATCCACATCCACCGTGGCAAGGTAATCAGGCTTCCGTATTCCCGTTCCTATTAAATTTATATTTTAAAGAGTTAACATCACATTCACGACTTCATGGCAAATGCAAGTCCATATAACAGCAAAACAAGGAGAACAACAACAGCAGCAGCAGCAGCAACACACAAACACAAAGGGTTTATTGACGTAGACCATTCCATAGGTGAGGAACAAAAACCCATATCAAAGAATAATGGCATGATGCTGTGCATCAAAGCCTTTTCTGCAAGTCTCTCTTCTCAATACATCTGTACAGATACAACTTAATAAAGCATGTCTCTACTATCAAACACTTAGACAGGCCATTGAGGCCAATTTCACCTAGATAAATTGTCTATTGTCTATCTCAAAGTGTGTGAACTGTGAAGTACACCGTACCTCTTTAAAGTTCAATTTTTACTTGTATCTGGCAAATCAAACTAGATCACCAAAATAGGTTTTCTTTGCCCCTTTCTAATATGCTTAAACCAAAGAAATTTAGCATAAAAACAAAGAACAAACTGAAAATCAGAGAATCCAGATACATTCAATAAGAACCAAAAGCTCAAACCGTTATGATGAGAACATAGTGGAAATGGGTACCTGAGTAAACGGAAGTAACATAGATGAGAGCCTCTCTTGGACCAGACATGGCCTCCAGTGGGGTGGCGTACCCTGGCCCACTCTTGCAGCATGCTTTTCCATTGCTCTGCCTCTTCCCCACCGTACCCTGCTGCAACACCGCCACATCCGTAGCCATCTCTCTCTCTCTCTCTCTCTCTCTCTGAAATGAAGAAAGAAGAAGTGAATGAAATGATGAAAGTTATGAGGACCAGTAACGGACTCGTGAAGTGAAGCAGAGCGATTGGCAAATACAAATAAAATTCAATATATTGATGACGTGGCAGATTCCTGTAAATCAGTTTTGTCAGTAACTTGGTCTATCGTCTTTGTCTACATGCCCATGTGTCCAGGGGGGATGTATCTGTAATTTCGCCGTTTGGGTTCAGAAAGTCCAACACGCATCTTGATGGGAAGGTCAGGGCTTCAAACACGTGTCATGAGATAGGGATCTCAGCCGTTGGCTTACTGAAGAATATGTGAGTGATCGAACCGTGTCAGTGTGTCCTAGGAAAAGAGATCAAGAGGGATTTGGGATCAGATTGGCTGAAATAACAAGATGCTATTTTTGGGTTACTGAGATTTTTTAAATATTTTTAATTATTGGCACTTCCCTGATGATAAGCATTAATAAGAATATGAACTAAGCTTTTGGGACTTTTAGTCATTATCTGATTCTTGTTGGATTCTTTGACCTAATGATGATTACAATGTGAGGATAGGGATGGTGTTGGAACTGAGTCAACTGACTTGTAAAAGAATTGGGGAATAGGATTGTTGTATTATTAATTCTTAAAAATGAGCCATGAGATAAGCTTTAGATCTCAAAAGTCTTTTGGCCCAAAAAAAAAAATCTCTGAAGTCTAGGTGGGAGATTTTTAAGGATTTTCCAATTTTTTGGGCCACACAACTAATATTGTCCCTGTCTCCATTGATCTCACAATATTTTATTTATTCATATTTAGATTGATTTCATAAACCATTTATTTATAATAAATAAATAAATGTCATATTTTATTTTGAAATGAAGAAAATATCATATTATTTTAGAGATAACTGTTATTTTTTTTTTCTTCAAATTATTGCACTTGTATAATTTGTTCCTAGACTTAATTTTTCAACTTTGCCTATTAAGACAATTTTTTGAATTTGCTTGTTTTTTATTCAAAATTTCGTTTACACAAAGTCAAATCTCCATTACAATGAGTTTTTATTGAAACAATAATGATAGTCACATGCACATCACTAGTATTAATTTATCGAGTAAATTGCTAGAATTATCTCAATTAACAAAATTGAAAAAGTTTTTATTTACTATGCAAGATTAAAAAATTAAATACCTTAATTTTCTAAATTAGAAGTTTAGTAAGCAAACTAATATAAGAACAATAATATGGAGAGCAAAATAGCACTTATCCCTATTATTATATCACATGAGCATAGAAAAGTTAGAATGATAAGAGCCCCTATAATTACATGGTTTATATTATTACTCTAAAAGTAATTTCTTGCACTTCTCATACACAAGAAGTTATTTTTGTTTACTATTTTATCTTTTTTCAACAAGTTTTATTCTATCTAAATGATTGAGATTCAAACTTACACCTCTTCCAATATTAAAAAAACAGGGCAAACTTCATTTTAATAGTATATCACGTTTTTCAAGTTGGTA
>QANT01005421.1:0-13367 GCA_003254885.1 Purshia tridentata
CACCCTAACATCACCCTCATTCTTTTATATGAATTTAAAATCTTTGCAACTTACCAACTAGTTTTTGGTTTAGTGGTATTTATCTTCCCAATATTAGAATAAAAGAGATCTTTGCAACTTAACTTCTCTTTTTCTATTCATATTACTATCAACAATTATTATTATTATTATTATTTATTGTTCTATATGTGAGAATATAAATATTTGGTAGAGAAACATATAATTTGTGGGAAAATCTTTATTTGAAGTTACATGATTTGAGTTTTAAAATATTTTTACATTATTTAAACCTATATTATATAGGGGTCTATAAAAAAGAAATAGCATTCCAACAAACTCATATCTCCTGTTTCATTTTTGTAATGATTCCCAAAATCTATTGAAATAAAGTTGACTTACACGCTAGTGAGGAGAGGTTACTGTGCATAATTCAGAACTTCATGCAACCACTGGCGCAATTGCACAGTGCACTATCCCCACCTCGACATCATTAAGGTTTGAGGATGTTACGGTGGATGGGGAGGGTATTACGAAACTTTACGTAAATATTAGCCTTGTTTTTTTCTTCTTGATGCTATCTCTGATGCCCAAGCTTTGCCCAAATCAGTTTGAAACTTCCCTGCAGAAAATTTGAGCATAGCTAAGGCTGTGTTTAAAATTACACGAGAAAATGAAATGCACCTAAAGAAACTCACACAAGGAAATACACATGCTTAAGTGCTAGAAGACAATATAAACTCAATACTCCAAAGACTATGCATCAATTTTTAATGAACGCAAAAATGCATGTGCCACTTCATCCAATGTAGTGATCACAGATATCAGTTTAAAAATTTGAGAAGATGAGAGACTAAGTAAAAACCATTTGCATATTGATGCAACTTAACTACAAGAGCAAGATGTATACCTACAGTTGACTGAAAAAACTCTTCTAAATCCTTTCCCTGATCTGCATAAAGCCAAGGGTAAGCTCAGTCCAATTTTAATTTTCAGAATAGGAGGATAATCTTAGCTAGACAAAGATTCTGTCATGAGTGCACACCATAAATGCAAAGACCTGTAATTATAGTTGAACAATATACTATTTTGAACCTCTAATGAAGTGTGTTTGTAAAATTAAATAGAATTGATACTGTAATATGGAAATGATAAAATGAACAGAAACAAGTCTCACCATTTTCATATTCCAAGGCTTGAAGTATCATCTCCACCTGAATAAAAATTACAACAGATAATCCAGTTAACATGTCAACCACTAAGAAGAAAATTTCAAAACTCAAGTACCAACTCTCTAAATCAGTCACAACCACATGAAGTTATTATTATTTTTTTAATAAGAACTTACCGCATTAGGTTATGAACAAACAGTCCAACACTTTTAAAATCAGTGCTACCTTTTCTGTCTGCTGCCTATTAAAATCAAAGTCATACACTATCCTATTGTCTCTTTTGGGACAAGTTATGAAATACCTAACTGAAATTGTCTTGTAAAACTTTTCTCTAAATAACCCCGCTTCACCACCCCTTCCCCACCCCTTCCCTCCTACTCCCTCCTCTTAAAAATCAATAATAATAAACTCAGAAATTGTGTCAAAAGACCCCCATACATAAAACTTGTCAAGGTTACCCCCTCAAAAGTATTTTTAATTTTCAATGTAACCAAAAAAGTGAAAATTTTAGAACTGGATAATTTCAACAGACTATCATAAAAAATAAAAAAATGCCTAACCCGGGTCTGGAATAAACATTATTGCAACATAAAATTAATTAGCCCTCATTGTGCATAGTAACACATAGATCTCTTCCACAATGTAAACAAAGATCATCAGTTGACCAATACATAATTTTCACAATAATATGACTGGAAACTAATATTAGTGTCGAAAGTCACTCATTTAATAAGAGAGATAAATATACTACATACCTTATCAAGGTCCTTAACAATTTTAGCTTCTGGTGAAGAATTTCTCTCATACTCCATCCACAGGTCACCTATTTCCTTCGCTGAAACGTGCCAAGTAAATAAAACACCCAAAATCTGAGAAACAATCACCAATTTCAGGTATAAGAATAACAAATGTAGAATTCTAAGATGAACTTGTTTAATACCTATTGACCCTCCACCAAGCAATTTGCACATGTGGTCTAATGCCTCTTGCTCTAGTCGACTCTTCTCTGCTTTCGGTACCCCATCCGAGGGGGTTATGTCCCCAACAATGGCTACCCCAAGAAATCAATAAGGAAGCAGAAAAACTTATAACCTTACCAGCAAGAATGAATCAGATTTTTCAAGCAAAACAAAACAAAAACACAAACTCTTTTGTGGTTTAACAAGTTAAGTTGATGGGCAATGCTTTATTGCTAGAAAGTCTAGGAATAAGTGAGAGAAATTTAATTCCAAATATTTCTACAGTTTTCATTTCCATTATTCAACTTCTAAAAGAAAAATACAGAGCTTTTGTTTTTCTCTCACCTTCAGCAATATCATGAACAATGGCGATTTTTATACACCTGAGGATTAAGCAAAAACAAATCTTAGAAACTAAACTTGAACAATGCGGGAGTTCCACACAATAGAAATTGATTGAAATAATGGCAGAACTTAACTTGTCTCGATCGACACCGGGGATATCGGAAGCAATGAGAGACATTAATCCCATCCGATACATATGATCAGCTATAGACTCTGGGTCCGTCACATCTCTCTTCACCCAACCAGCTCTTTTCGTCGTCTAATCCACAACAAGAACACAAACACTTTCAAAACCAAACACTCCATAACTCATTCCCGCAACCAAACAGAGCACACAATCTATTCGTTTTATTACCTTAAGGCGGTGACAGAGCGATAGAAAATCAATGGCGGAGGAAGCGGAGGGAGACGAAGAAGAAGCAGTTTTTGGCTCGTGGTTGGCACTAGAAGCGGGAGGATCGATAGCGTCACCACCGGAGAGGGATGACGGTGACGGCGTAGCCTCGGCGGCCATGCGGTGAACCCTGGAAGTGGGTTTGAACGATCTGAGCGGAGAGGATAAGAGGGAGGGTGTTAAGAGGAACGATTTACAGAGGAACAGTCGGCTCATTCTGATTTTTTTTTTTTTTTTGGTGCTTGAATTTCGATAAAATTTTATTATTGGGCTTTTGGGATCCGGGAGATTCGGTATATGATGGTGTGGTGATCGGAGTGTGTGGAATGATCTTGGCCGTACACGTGGGGTAGCAGCTGGGATAATGAGATCTCACGTGAAGGCACCAAATGGTATATTTTGCATCTACATAATTTTAGTTTGCATATGCATTATTTAATTTTGTAGAAATATGTTTTAGATTGTACATTTGTACATGCAGTTTTTAAGTTGCAAATATAACATTATTATTTTTTTTTTGGCTGAGGTTGCAGATATAATTTTTCATTTTCATGTTTTAAGTTACATATGTAAATTGTTAAGCGCTAAGCATAATTCGCTGAATGCTTATTAATATTTTGTTTTACAAGACCGAAAGAATTATGAATAATTATCTTTTTTAAATTGTAGATGCAGTTCTTAAGTTGTAAATGTAGTTTTTATTTTACATGTGTTAGGTTACAGATGCAAATTGTCAAGTGCTTAGTAAGACTCATTAAATTTTTTGTTTTGAGGAGTTGGACTATGAATTATCTTTTTTTTTTCTTATCTTGGACTTCTACACTACTTAATTTTTTTTTATTAAGATGATTCCGGTCCTTCAAATTCCACAATTTTTCAATAGTTATTTAATAATATTAGAGGCAATTTTGAAAAAAAAAAAAAAAAACGTCGATATGAGGGCAATATTCCCCTTTTAATAAATTCAATCTCGTCAATCTCACATATGTTTTTCTCTTTACATTGCACACACACATATATGTGCATAAAAGTATTAAACCCGAATCCTATTTTTTTGATGTAATAAAAAGAAAAATATTATGGTAGGAGTGTTGTGAACAATTGGGTGCACTGATTTTCTATTTTAATTGTTTTGGTTGACTTTTATTTTTCCTGTTTGACGAAGAGGGGTGCACTGATAAATTCCTTGGGTGGGTAGTGAAGTTAGTTTACCTTGGCAGCACAGACAAACGGCCCAAAGCTTGGTGCTTGTAAGTTGTATTGTTAATTATCTCCAACATCCTTGCTTATAAATTTATATTGCATCATAATATGACCCCCTCTTCTTCTTCAGTTTCACTGTTACGCCCACCAATTGAAGCAAAACCCTAAGGTAAAATGCAGAGTATCTGTCTCAAATCAGCAGAAGCCATAGCCAACAACGAAGACCTTCTTACTCAAATCCTTGTGTGCTTGCCGGCTCGGTCTCTGCTCCGCTTCAAATGCGTCTCCAAAAAATGGTACGTTATTATATCCAACCCCAAATTCTGTGACCGCCACACCCTCCAAAACCCAAACCCTAGGATCTCCGCTTTTTTCCCCGACAAATCAAGTCTTTATTTCTGCGCTAGATCATCAAAGCGTAATTTCTACACCATATCTCTTCCTAACAATGAAAACCCATCTGGGGTTCCCTCAGTGCCTTTCAATTTCATCCAAGAGTCTACAGGCATCGAGATTATGCAGTCCTGCAATGGCTTGCTCTTGTGCTGTTCCGGCCGCAGAAGTAATAGAATTTGCAGATATTATGTTGTCAATCCCACTACCAGTCAGTTCTCAAGACTTGCAGATAGCGATAAATCCACAGACATTTGGGGTGTTGCTTTGGCTTTTGACCCCGCCAAATCGCTTCATTACAAGGTAATCTGCGTACGGAAAACTGCTGAATATCCACGAATACAGGTTGAGCTTGAGATATATTCGTCTGAGAGTCAAAGTTGGAGGTTGGGTAAATCTACTTTCCTTGATTCATTTGGACCATTTGGTGTCAACTCCAGTGACTGCAAATACTGCAATGGCGCAATGCATTGGATTGACTTGTCAGGTAAGTTATTACACTATGACATAGATGATGAACGTTTTGGAGTGGTGCCCAATCTCCCAGGTTACGAGTCTGCAGAGTATAGATATTTTGGCGAGTCGCATGGTCATTTATATCGTGTTGAAAATTTTCGGCCTTATATAACCAAATTTGTTGTAATGGAGATGGAGAGGGACTACTCTGGCTGGTCTGTGAAGTACCATGTTGATATTCACCCGATAATATCTGCATTTCCTGAGATACTTAAGGACTATGCGTTTCCTGAGATAGTTCAGTACTATTATGATCCTAGTGACCGCAACTCTTATGAATTTGTTGTTCTCTCTGTTGCTCCAGATGAAAATGAAGAGGAGGATTTATCTTTGCTGCTGCATATTCCTCATAAGCTCATCTCTTATAATCTTAGGGATAACACCTTTAAGAAACTCTGTGACTTAACTCCCAAAGGCTTTCAGCCGAAGAGATCATTACAGGTTGGATGGAAAAGTTATTATTATATGGAGAGTTTGGCTCGTGTCTGATGGTATTTCTGAATATGAGATGCTTTTGATTTTAATTCTCTGAATTGTGTGCTTCTATTTTCAGTTTCGTTTAAGTGAACTTGATTAGTTCACTTATACTGCTATTGTTGTATACTGCTTTTGTTGTGAATGTGATTTCTCACTATTAGTTTCTTCCATGAGATATATTGTATATTCTGTGAATGGACATACTATGTTTAGTTGCTTACTGTGCTGTTCTTGTTGATTTGGTCTGATCTTACTGAGTTTTCTCACCCTTTTTTCTCCCATTTCAAATTAGCTTAAATTAGAAGTTGATTCACCTTTGAAGTTTCGCCTTTTTCTTTCTGGGAAATAAATTTCTCCCCCAAAAACACTGTCCTTCTCCCTCCTTTTTGAGAGAGGAGGTAGGCACCAGCCTCCCCTACCGGAGCCTTTTCTAGCTTTCTTCCATATATTTTTATTAAGTTTTAAAACAAAACACTACTTTGAAGGGTTAGTGTTGGGATTTTTTTTGAAATTGAGCTTGATTTAGTGATAAATATCATAATTTTAAAATTTCTTTTTGGCTGAAATGGGGTGTAATGCACAATCATTATGTGCCTCAAAAGACCAAGTTTTATCCTCCTCTGTTCTTTCTATAACACACTCAGGACCCTCCAGAACATGAGGAACCAAATTTAGAGAATGGCCTAATTGGGCAAAATTACATTCCTTGTAAACATTATAAATGTTACGAGTCCAAGTCCCTAACCAGAGATGCTTACAGTCCTCAAGCAACCCCTTGACTAGATTCACAACAATGGCAGAATCAGCTTCCACCAAATTGGTTGATATTATAGCTCATGATCCCAAAAAGCCTTGGAGTTCATGGATTTATTAGCATCTGCCCTTCCTCTCAGAAGCTTAAGATGACAGATTCTATCTGCTCCAGTTCAAAGAACTACAACAGTTAACATTAGATAACAAGTGAGCACTAAGTGATGAAGGGAAGGGATACATGATGATCACAAAGAGAATATGAAGTATCAACAACAAGGTACCTTCTGAGTCTTTGCTTATTAGTGAGCAGCTTCCCTTGGGAAAGAAGCCAAATGAAAGACCATTGTAATTCAGACTAGAGGAGAGATACTCAGACTAGAGGAGAGATACTCTTCTAGGTACTAGAAGCATACGAATTTATGACATTAGGGCAAAAATCAAAACTCCTAGTGCCGCTCAAATATTTCTTCCTCGTCATCTCAACCCTTTGCTTTTCTGTCTCGCTTTAGCAACAAAGCCTTATTCATGAGCTTCCTTAATTTTTAATTAATAATGGTTCAAAACTACAAACAATGGGGTGCACTAATGTTTTCTTTAGTTAAAAAGACTATTGATTATTTTTTGAGGGATTTTTGGATACTCATACGTAAATTTTTTATTCGAAATTTACAATTTTGTCTTTGTAATTAAAAAATTTAAAAGAAAAATAAAGTTTGAAGTTCTAGCGCCCCCCCCCCCCCTCCTCTCTCTCTCTCTCTCTCACAAAATATATATAGTCTTTTTCTTTGCAAGATATCTGTTTTTTAATTTTTTTTTAAACCTTTTGATTTTATTCTTGGCATGGTTTAATACTTTAGGGTTTAAATTCTTAATTGAGACCCTCTTCCTAGTTTTAATTCTCATGACTTTGAGCTCATGTTCCTCAATTAGATTTTAAATTTTAACTCTTGACTTTTTTGACTTAAAACATAACCTCAAACGATGCTTGTGTACCATAAAATAGAATCCTATACCCTAACATAGTGAACACTGTCAAAAATGCAAAAATGACATAAAATCTTAAAAAAAACCACATCTGTTCTTTAGTCAAGCAACAAACGTCCTGTAGAGAGGTGTGGCTGGGGGAGTTGGGGTTGGTGATTAGCCGTGGGAGTTTGATTAATGAAGCTAATAAAATTGACCAAGTCAAACCCCTCAAGGCAATTTCCTTCGATTTTTACACAAAAAAAAGAAATGGATGTATTCATGAATTGAATAAAGCCAAACCACGAGTTGCAATTTGAATTATTTGTAAATCACCTAAATCTAACCAAACTGAATATGATTGTTTTAAGAGCAAATTACAATTTACACCTTTGAGGTTTAGGGGGTTTAATAACTTGCATTTTATTGTTTTAATTTTTTTAATTTAGTATCTAACTTTTGATTTACTTACAATTAATTATTATCATTTATCGGACTATCTAATTATACATTAATTAATGACGTGATAGTTACGATATGTGGCACATAATAAAAATAAATAGATTTTAATCTAAAAGTGACCAAATAGACTACATTAGGATACATTAATTACAAATTGGATTAAAGTGAAACAAAAATTAAATTGTGAACCAACATTAAAAATGAAAAAGAAAAAAGGAGGTGGATCAATGCATTTTACTCAAATAAATTGGGTAAAAAAAAAAAAAAAAAACAACAGTTTGAACAGAGCAACAGAAGAATGGGCCGAATCTGAAACTTGCTCGCTATCTTTCTTATTTTCTCCGTCAGTCTCAACTCAAATGTCTCACACTCTCAACCATTGAAGCAAAACCCTTGAGCAAAATGGAGAGTCGTTGTCCCCAATCAGCAGTAGCCATAGCCAACAACGAAGACCTCCTTACGCATATCCTTCTTTCCTTGCCACCTCAATCTCTCCTTCGCTTCAAATGCGTCTCCAAGCAATGGCTCTCTCTCATCTCCAATTCCAAATTCTGTGACCAACACACCCTCCAAAACAAAAACTCCAAGATCTCCGCCTTCTTCTCCGACAATTCAATTCACGATTTCTACTGCATACCTCTTCCCAATAATGAAAACCCATCTGGGCTTCCCTCAGAACCTCTCAATTTCGTCCAAGACCCTGCGGGCATCAGGATTCTGCAGTCCTGCAATGGCTTGCTCTTGTGCTGTTCCTGGCGCAAAACAAACACAATCCCCGGCCGCAGATATTATGTTCTCAATCCCACAACCAACCATTACGTGGATCTACAAGCTACTAATAAACCCACAGAAATTTGGGGTGTTGCTTTGGCTTTTGACCCTTCCCAATCGCTTCATTACAAGGTGGTCTGTATTCGCAGCACTGGGTTATCTTTTGCTAGACAAGTTGATCTTGAGATATATTCGTCTGAGACTCGAAGTTGGAAGCTGAAAAAATCAACTTTCAATGCGCCTTTTGGTATCGACTACAGCTACGGGGTATACTGCAATGGGGCAATTCATTGGATTGGCTTGGATGATGATGAGCTGTTACACTATCACATAGATGAAGAGCGCTTTGGAGTGGTGTCTAGTTCCAATTTTTATGAGGATTTGGGGTATCGATATTTTGGGGCATCCCGTGGCTATTTGCATCGTGTCGAAAGTTATCGGCCAGATATTACTCAATTTTTTGTGCTGCAGATGGAGAGGGACTACTCTGGCTGGTCTAGAAAGTACCATATTGATCTTTACCCGATAATAGCCTCGTTTCCTGAGATGGTTCAGGAATACTCTGACCCAAAGGACCCTTCTTATTCATTTGTTATTCTCTTTCTTGCCCGAGAGGTAAATGAAGAGGATTCATCTATGTTGCTGCATATTCCTAGTAAGCTCATCTCTTATAATCTTAGGGATAAGACCTTTAAGAAACTTTGTGACTTAACTCCCAAAGGCACTACTAGGAGATTCTTACAAGTTGGATGGCGTACTTATCATTATATTGAGTCATTGGCTCGTGTTTGATAGTATTTCTATCACCTGCTGTTGTCTTGGTTTTAATTTCCCCTTCTATTTTCCTGTTGCAAAATCAAGAATTTTTGGTATTGGCACATTTTATTTACTTATGTATTTGACATAATTCTAATGGTTTTTTATTTCATTACTTTTTTGCACTTGGATCAGTTATTTGTGGTTTTCATAATCATAGTTCACCTTTCAAGGAAGGGTGCGTAAAAATCTCCTGCGATCAGCATTGCTTTGCATAAATTTAGCTTTAGGTTGTCAATTTGAATTTCTGGCTGTGGTTATGATTGTGCTTCATGTATTACAGAATTAATATCTGTTTTAATGCCCTTCCTTGTTGTAAAGCATAAACTTTTCCCCTTTAAGTTTACATAGGTATGCATTATCTGTAATTACTCTTGCCAGGGAAGAAAATGAACAGAACATATCATGCTCTATTACTAACTGGCCAGGTCACACCATATAATTTTGAGACTTTGGCCAGTTAGACTTTCATAGACGTTTGTTGTAAATACATGTATTATTAATGCTGCTGTTATTTTTCTGGTTTGAACCGAGTTATGAAGTATCATGGTCATAGTTGGAGTTTGAAGCTTTTCATTATTGGTCTGATGGTGCTAGCATGTTTTCTGTCTTTGCTGTGTTTTTTTTCTTAGTTTTTGGTTGGTTTGTGGACATCTTGTTCACTGTTTGGCATGTATGTTCTGTTTGTTTTTTGTTAATGAAAGTTCGTTTCTTATCAAAAAAAAATTATTGGTCTGGAGTTCCTGGCATCTAGCTAATTCCAAAATCTCCAAATAAAGTTATCCTTAGATTCTGTAGATTGCTATTTATGCGTTGAACTTGAGTTGTTAATTGTTATGTTATATTTGGTTACTTTCAATGTGATTTCATGTAGGAATTCACATACATGAAGTTATAGCAGTATTAAGCAATTAGAATCAATATTAGGAACACTATGGCCTCTTTTTTTTTTTGACCAAACACTATGGCCTCGTTTGATTTGCTAGGATTGGATTGGAAAGGATAAACGGCAAATTCATGTGTATTTGAAGAAATTTCTAATTTGAAGAAAGAAGATGGGAATAAGATGTATAAATTATAAAGAAAACTTATTCCTTTCAATCCCTTTAAAATTGTGGGGATTAGCAAGGCTAACATTTTCTTTGTGGCTAAGCCATTTTCTTTTCATCTTCTTTCTTCAAGATAAAAAACACATGAATTTTTTTTTCATCTTCTTTTTTAAATACACATGAATTTGTCATTTATCTTTTTCAATCCAATCAAATCATAACCACCAAACAAGGCCTATGTTTCCCCTATTCAGCTTGGTAATAGGAACATAATTAAGGAGCTTAAGTTGGTTTTGGTTGGCCTTGTTGAGACCTGGGTCGGAGCTTTGAATTTTGATTGTATGCTTGTCAGAATTTGGGTGTGTGGAATCCTCTCTGTCTCCATCATGTATTACTGAAGTTCAGGAGTCTGATTATTTCATTCATTGTAAGGTGCCCTTGATTCTAGAGATGAGTTCTATGAGTTGATAATCATTGGCAAGATTATGCTAGCCGTGTTTCTTTATCCAACTGCTGTGTTGGTATTCCTTGGATTATTCTTGGAGATTCTAAAATTAAAGGTTCTCATGAGGCAGCCAGCTGGCTGTCAGAATGGAACTGCTATGGAGGAATTTGGCAGTGCATTCATAATTCTGAGCTTGGCATGTGATCTCAAATATTGTGGTCAGTTTTTTTTTTTTCAACTTAGTGTAATAAACTGGAAGAGGCTGGATTTATTGCTAAGAAAGTAGACAGGGTTTGAGGCAATGAGTTCTGACTGGTTAAGTTCCATAATTTCTTTGTTGGGTTCTTTCTTCTTGGGATCTTGGATCATTCCCAGCCTTGGTCAAACTAGGATCTGCCCTCAAGGTAAAAACAACCCCTTTAAGTTCTTTGACTTCATGGCTGATAGTGAGTATTTCCTTTCTCTACTTACAAGCGATGTATACATTTTATAGAAAATGGTAGTCCCAGGTTCAGGGCTCTTGTCAATTCTTGGTTGCTCTAAGCTTAATTATTATAGTTGGAGCTCATGAAGCTCAGCTTTCAGCTGAAGACATTTGTGAAAACTTAGACAGGAAGAGTATAACGTGGCTCATCTAAACCATTTGAACTGTTGATTTTGTGGGGAAGTCGGGTCTTTGGCTGCTAGGTAATAAGGCTCATGCGACCACCATGGGAATAAAACCTCAATGAAATTTCTAATGAGGAATAAAGACAATATTCTACTGTTACTGATTCTTTTGACTATGACTTTTATATGATTTTAGTTTTTGGATTTGTTTACACCTATTTTCAGTGTCGTTGGTGTGAATTTAATCAATTCTGCTACTGGTGTGATTCTCCTTTGTCTTACGCTTAGATTCCTTAAGATTTCATTGTAAATTCTATCTGTGAAAATTTTATAATATGTCGTTGGTTCACTCCCTGCTGATGTTGCCATGGTGAAAAATTACCCAGAATACAGTCACTGAGCAATAACAACATGGCGAATGGATCTGCTGCAATTTGGGGATCGATTTGCACTAGTTGTCAATCGATCAGCGGCCATTCTGATCAATCAGCAACTTAGAACTGGTCCATGATAATTTTTTTTCTCTTCATATTCTCCTAGTTTTAATTTTTGAGTGCTCCGTTTTAACTTTTATCCTTTTCTCTCAATGACCTTTTTTACCAAGTTGTCGTACTATCAATCAAAGCAGTATTTAAAAGAAATATACTATTTTTTCCATTCTTAAATGCTTGTCTTGTACAGTCTTGTGGTGCAAGTATAAAGCATAACATCCAACCAAATAATCATGTAATGCAACAAAAGACTATTTAATTAAGCAGGAGGAGCAGGTGGAGCTGCTTCAAAAATGGAGACACTTGTTCCACACACTTGTTCCACATTTGCAAACTAGTAGCCAATGCCTCCAAAGGTCTTGCAAGCTCCGATCAACAGTTTCACCAACCCATTGTGGCATTCATATATATACCATATGCACAAGTTCTCCGCAACGATTCTCACTCAAAGGCGCACTCGCGAATATACTCGCCACAATCTCTTCAACACATAGAGCTCATCTGCTTCGTGCACCCCTCCAAATGCTTATAATATTCCCGCAATGGCTCTGATGGTGCCTCACAATATATAATATCATAATTCAAACCGTTCATTTTTTATGTTTCATTTCAAAGATAATCTTAATAAAAAAATTTCTAAATCCGAAGTCAATCTTTTTAGCTATTTACTTATAATAACAACCAGTTATATATTATATATACACGAGGATGGTCATTTATGATTCAAGACATTGATGATGGCCAATACATTAATGCATAATTTGCGAAAGCTTTGGTTCTGGGATGCCATCACGGTTTCCTGACTGCTCAGTAATTGATCACAGGAGTCAACATCGCTAATTGCAACCTTCACCCATTTTTCCACATCATTGAAGGCCTTTACAGACAATGCAGCTGCCGAATTATCAAGCTGCTCATTCGCGTCTGAGTAATAATCTATGCAGTCGGTCAACTGTTGCTCGATCATCGGTTCTAAGCCATTCGTAATGTTTGTCATCAAACTTCTTAAGCCCACGTCGATGTTTGATGCATTTGCAGCAGCAATCCGAATTGCTATGTAGGCCAGCCCCGTAAGGTCAGCTCCCTTGCTGTTTGGGTCATTTTTCAGTGTAGAGATGCATAGATCCTTGTGCGGCGAATGTTGGCATGCTTCTTCAATTAGCTTCATATTGTTAATCATCATTTCGTCACCATGCCCTGTAACAACTTGTTGCAGCACACACAAGGTTGAGAGGACCACGAAAAATGCTGCTGACATAGGCTTCATTCTTCTTCTTCTTGTTATTCGATCTTCACAATAGAGGGAGAAGACCAGTTGAGCGATTGCAATGCTAATGAAGATGGTGCATTATAAATAATGAGGAAGAATGCACAAATGGGAATGATGATCAGTTGATTTGTTGAGCCGCGGAGAGCCTTTCAATGTTGGTGTTGCGGTTTATAAGGATCTTATACGCGTCTCGTTCATTTAACCACTTAAACTAAATCTTGTTTCTTTTATATATCAAAAAATTAAGAAACTATATCTTGTTTCATTTCCTAAAAAATATAA
>QANT01005423.1:0-23380 GCA_003254885.1 Purshia tridentata
CTCTGGATCTTCCACCTCTAAACGCATTCCAGCCTACCGTCGTTCTCTGCCGTCGAAACCCACCAAAAACCAAGCTCAGCCTCTTCTCTTCCTCCTTCCCTAGTCTCAGCTCTTTTCAAAACTCAATCTCCTCTATTTCTCCCTTGATCTCCAAAAAAACTAAACAAAACCCAAGAATTCCAATCCCAAACCTAGAAATTTCATCTAGGCAAAGAGTTTGGTTCGAAATTTTACCGAAATTTTCCGAAATTTTCCGAAATTTCACCAAAATTTCACCGAAATTTTCCGAAATTTCGCCGAAATTTCGGTAGTCTATCCCGAAATTTTACCATATCACCACAAATTCTTTCTTAAAATTTCCCCGAAATTTCGCCGAAATTTTACTGAAATTTCCGAAATTTTACCGAAAAATGGCTGAAATGATGATTTCGTTTCGGAACCCTCCAAAAACGATAATTTCGGCGAAATTTCGCCGAAATTACCGAAATTACACTCCTTGGTTATAAGTTAACTTTTATCAAATTATAATTTGTCTAAAATATTATTTATTTAGAATACATTTATATTAGGACAACTTAATAAATGTAGATATAGTTGTAAATACAAAAATTAAAATAAATTTAAAAAATATAAAACTAAATAATAGTCTTTTGTTTATTTCATAATAATTATATAACTAAGTAATTTTTGATTAAATTATAATTTTGAATAAGTAATTTTAAAATAAATAATTCTGATTATAATTTTGCATTACGTAATAAGTATCTTTATAAGAATGGAATCATACTTAAGAATTAAATTTTGAATTTCAATAAAATTTCAAAGGTTTAAAAATATAAATTTTTTTTCATAAAACATAAATTTCGGTGAAAATTTTGATTAAAATAACTAAAATTTTTAACAATAAAATCTGAAAACCCCTAAAACGCTAAAACTCCCTCACTCTTTTCATTTTTCAAATAAATGAAAAAATAAATTGAAAGAGAAAATTAATACTGGGTTAGAGTGTTGGACGGTATTAGGCAGCGTCTGTCCCACTGAAATTGCTGAGCTCGACAGACTCAACTTTCCGCATAAATGGATTACACAGTTTCACATGCTCTGTTCAACCCTCTCTCTCTCTCTCTCTCTCTCTAACTCTTTCTCTTATATATCGGTATCACCCAAGTGAAGTCGCCATTGATTGAGCTCATATTCATATAGCTGCTGCTGCTGCATTATTAAGTGCTAAGCAAGAAGAAGAAAATGAAGCCGCCGAGCTTACCCATAATGCCAAAAATGCCATGCCTGCTTTCACTGTTATTGTGCTTGACAATTTGTTCTGCAAGTAATGTCAGCTACGACAGTCGCTCTTTGATAATTGATGGCCAGCGGAAGCTCCTCATCTCTGCTGCCATTCACTACCCTCGCAGTGTCCCTGGGGTACGTAAACGTAACCTTCAATTCTCAGAACTAATCTCTCTCTTGTTTGGTTTCCGAGAAGATATGTACAAAAAATATACTCTTTTTTAAAAAATGAATAAGAAAGAGAATGTTAGTAGTTAGCTAGCTAGCTAGCTCTCTTGGGTTCTGCATTTTAATTCCCAATTTAGTGCAGCCTGATTGTGTTTGATTTATTTTCTCTATTATTTAAAATTTAGATTTGCTTTTGTGAATTCTTTGTTTTGCTGATTTGGGAGGTTGCGGATTAGGACCAAGATTAGATTATATTGTGACACTATGACAATATGTGGGTTTATTGACATTCTCTCTGTTTCATTGAGCATATGTACTTAATTTTGATTTGCTATATGATGATTTTCCATATGGTTGCATTTTCTGTTACTTGTTCCATCGGCACTTCGTTTAAAGCATGATTGTGGTGTGTGTAGATGTGGCCGAGCCTAGTTCAAACGGCAAAGGAAGGAGGGGTTGATGTGATTGAAACATATGTATTTTGGAATGGTCACGAACCATCTCAGGGCAATGTGAGTGAAGTTAAAAAGAAAGCTCTTCTAATTTGTGACATATGCGTTAAGAGGTACCTATCTAATAGAATAAACTGATTTGTACCATTTTCGTTTTCCTTAATTGTGATTTTCAGTATTATTTTGGAGGACGATATGATCTGGTCAAGTTTGCGAAGATTGTGGAGCAGGCCGGAATGTATTTGATTCTTCGAATTGGTCCATTTGTTGCAGCAGAATGGTACTTTGGGTATGTCATTCTATTTTCAGATTGTAATATTGATTTCTAGAGGATATAATTTTGATATTGGCTCTTGATGCATGCCTGTGCGAAATATCAAAATTCAGTAATATATTTTAATATTTTTTCTTACTTTATTGTTTGAGAACTCCTGAGACATGTTTGTTTCGTACAGTGGGATACCTGTTTGGTTGCATTATGTGCCTGGAACTGTATTTCGAACTGAAAATCAGCCCTTTAAGGTATGGAAGTCAAATTGTTAAACCCTAGGTCAGAAATCTTTATAGATACTGTTCAAAGAATATTCATATTTCCATATGATCCTTTATTCAACTGTGATAGAGATTGGATTTCATCCTTTTTTTTTTTTTTTTGCTGTTATAAGTTTTTGTTAATTTAATCTATGCTTTGGTGAGTATTTTCTTTTATGTTTTTTCTAGCTAGGTATTGTCTTAGTTTTTATTTTAGATTAATTCCCAAATGTTTAACCGATTGTGTTGGCCTCAATTTACTAGGCCTTTGTCTTTCAATTTATGCAGACCTTTTTCTGGGACTGCACATTTGTGCAGACATGATTAATTATTAAACCCATTATCTTTCATTTTTTCTTCATCTTCCCCTCATTCTTTTTCTTCCTGTCGTATTTTCTCTCCTTAATGTATTTCTATTTTGGTGCTACATCAAACTATTTCCCATATGAAATTAATTATTTTCCCCTTTCTAACTTATTCATTCTTTTTCTTGGGGTTCAGTATTACATGCAGAAGTTTACGGCATTCATAGTTAACCTAATGAAACAGGAGAAGCTTTTTGCATCACAAGGAGGTCCCATTATCTTGGCACAGGCAAGTATCTTCAACTTCGAAACTAGTTTGATGAATTTTGAATGTGCTTAAATCTTTTTTATACTCTAGCAAGTACTGGAGAGGTCAGAGAAAGATTGTAAATATAATTCGTGAACCTTGTTTCCTTCTAATAAATGGGAGCTTTGAGCCCAATTTTTAAAGCCCAGTTACCTGTTTATATGATTGTTTATGCTGATTCGATTTGTTGCTCAAAAAGATATCAATATGATTTTGTGTAATCATTCTAGCTCCCTCATTCATTACATTGTGTGATTGGAAGTGGGTCTCAGTTTCCAAAGATCATTATCTTGTTTTTTATTTTTTCTTTTGTCTTGCATTGATCCTTTTCTTTTTTATTTTTAATGGGAAACATATGCTTTTATTTAATAATATAAAGGACGAAGTACATAAAACTGATGAACATGATGTCCATCCATTCTCAAGAGAATTGATGAAATTCTCAGTGTACCTAAATTTTTGTTTTTCTTACCAGTAAGTATTATCCCCACAAAAAAAAAAAAATGTTCATCTACATTATTGTTGTATGCAATACCGCTTATATGTAAAGGATATTGGTATAATGGTATTTGAAAGTAAATTTTCCTGAGTTAAAATGATATTGGTATCATAATATAGTAGACTTGTTACTTATCAGTTTTAAATTATAATAATTTGATACTGGAAAGCCCCATAGATTCTGATCCCAGAAAGCCAAATATTCTGTTTATTTGTCTCTTTCATATTCTGTTAATTTTTTTTTAGCTTTTGCTTTGATTTCTGTTAGAATTCTTGTTCCCAAAGTCACAGCTTTTTAATTCTTTTATCTTTTCAAGTTGATGGATTGAAGGTTTGGAAATTCACTCTGGGTTTTAGGTTTGGATCTTGCTTGGCGAGACTTAGAATGAAAAGACAAGAAAAAAATTTGCTTCAATTTCATTTATATATAGCTTTGTAACAGATATTAAGCTTCATTCAACATGTCTTTTGCTGCAGATAGAAAATGAATATGGATACTACGAAAAAGATTATGGAGACGGGGGAAAACAATATGCCATGTGGGCTGCTAGCATGGCTGTTTCTCAGAATATAGGTGTGCCTTGGATTATGTGCCAACAATTTGATGCTCCAGAGTCCGTGGTAAGGGTCTAAACTTAGTATGTTCTTAAGTCTGGCTAAGAGATGTATTGTATAATTACAATTATCAAAAGTAATTGACACCATCCAGATTTTGAGTATCATGAATGAAACAATATAAAAAAGGAAAAACAGAAAAATGTAGTTTTTGAAATTAAAAGATTTGGTTGTTGGCCAACAAGCTTGTGGTCTAATGGTATTTCTCTTACCAAGGATGGAAGAGGTCCCAAGTTCATATCTCCCTCCCCCAAGATAATAAAAGATTTGGTTTTTGACTAATGGAATTAGGACAGTATTTGTGCACACAGAGTTTAATGATATTATCCTTTAATTGAGTTTGTGAGATTAAAAGTTTTGGTAAAGCCCTAGAGAACCCTTGCCCATTTTTCACTTCAGACGAGATCCGATGAGCGTTTTGCTAGCAGTAATGGTCGTACTGCAACCCTTCTCCTTTTTTAAGAATTGGGACACCCGGGAGTCAATGAACACCTAAACTCTTCTCTATACAGATTCAAGTTCATAAAGGTGTGACAATAAGTTTTGTGCTGATTGTCCAGACTCTACCTACAACAAGCCTTCTCCTTTAGTAGGGATTGGGATCAGAAGTCCAACTGTGGGAACCACAGGCGGAGTTAAACAGTTGCTGCAAAAGAAACACGGCTATTTTTTTATGGTCTACTCATAAAGGCTGCCTTCACTTACTAAGTCTCTCTCTCTGTCTCTCTCTCTGTCTCTCTCACTCTCTCTCCCCCACATCCCCCTCTCCCTCTCCGTTGCACTAACAAATATTATGCATATGTAATTTAGGAGCTTAGATTCCATTATTTCTTATTTGAGTGGTCATGTGATTTGAAAATCATGGTAACACACACTCTCTCTTTTCTCTCTCTTCTCTCTCTATCTCTCTCTCCCTCCCTCTCTCTCCCTCTCCCTCTCTCTCCCTCTATCTCTCTCTCCCTCCCTCTCTCTCCCTCCCTCTCTCTCCCTCTCCCTCTCTTAACCTTTGTTATTTATTGAATAGTAGCCTTGGAATATTTGCATGTTTAGGAATTTTAAAATTCTGCTTAAAGTATGGTCTCCCATGTTTCTTTTGCAGATAAATACTTGTAATTCCTTCTACTGTGATGAATTTACACCAATTTATCCGAACAAACCTAAAATTTGGACAGAGAATTGGCCTGGCTGGTAATGTAGTATTTTGGCTTTGTCTCTATTTGCATTTATACATTGCATTTTTTTTTTAATATCTCTATTATGATTTCATCATCATTAGCCATCTCAATGGTACTGTAGAAATCTGATGCATTTTTTTTTTTATGTCAGCTCCCACTCAAAATATTCATTGTTTGCTTAAAACTGTTAGTGATCTACATGGGGATACGCCATGAATAGGAAGATCAGTAGTCCTTTTAGCAATAGACATGCCACTACATTGCCTATGAAAGGGCCTCTGTAAAAAAAAATGAAAATCATTAAGGTGCACCTTAAATTGACTTGTAAATAGAAAACTGTTAGTCTGAGTAAGTGATGCAGCACGTAGTGGGCTTGATCAATAGGATTGCAAGAACATAACCTTCTTTGGGTCTGTTGATTCTCTAGAATGAGAAAAGCCAATAACATCTATTTAACTGATAATTGTCTGTCAGAAAAATAGGGATAAACTTCTCTCATAATTTTGTTAATAATTTGAAAACAACCAAAATGTGATAAGGCTACAAGATCCTATTTAAAGGATTTAGAAAACTTTGCTAGTAAGATTGTTAATAATCCTAATTGACTAAGGAAATATAAAAACCAACCCTTTTAAGCTAGGAAAACATTAAAAAGACTTGACTAAAAAGAAATACAAAATAAGAAAAAATAAACTAAAAGAAAACAGGAAAGTTGTTGTAGCATGTTGTGCGATTGATTCAAGGAGGTTAGGGATCAATTGAGGAGGCTGGGGATCCATTGCTGGTTGAAAAAAAGCACAAAAACCATGTGAACACCAATCTTTGGGATATATACCACTCAAGGGGATATCAATCCCCCTGCTGCACTTCTATGGGGTCGATCCCAAAGATCCCCGGATCGATCCCCATTGCTGAAAGCCAATTTTTGCTTCAAACATGCTCTTTTGAACTATCTTTCATCCATTTGCTGGATTGGAGCGCATTCTTCCCTCAAACTCTTTCTTGACCTTAATCTGTCACTTCCTTGGAGTTAACACAGATGCACCCTGCATCATCCTCCTCAGGTTGGAAAGAAATCGCCCTTGAATTCGATCATTCTTAATGATGGTCTTTTCATCCCAAAAATTAGCTTCGCAATCCATAGTTTCAATTGATTTTCTTGGCACTCTCCAATAGAAGAGATTCAGCACCATCGAAGTCAACATTCCCATAGGAAATATTTTTTGAAGGAACCCATCTTTCTTGATTTACTCTACAATTCAAATTCCTAGAATCCTTCATAAGAAAATAATCGATCCCAAAAATTCAACATATTCACAAAAACTATTTTCCACAAAATTTATTGGATCTCAAGGCTTCAGATCTTCAAGTTCTTCATCTTCAACGATGTCTCTAAGAAATTCTTGTACAACCTTATCTTCAACTTTGCCTTGATCCTTTTCCTTTGAAACTCTATCAAACTGAACTTTAATGTTAGTCTCACAAATCATTGTCAAAATTTTCATCAACTTCCAAAGAAACATCACAACAAGAATCCTTTGAATCAGAATCAATTATTGGAGAAATGTTTAAATCCAATGAATTATTTTCTTAAGAGTCGACCAAAATTTCAGTAACTGAAAAATACGTTTTATGAAAACCACCATACTTACACCTAACTGGATATTTAGTTGGAGAAGAATCTAACTTAACCTCTTCTTCTTCCATAGATCCTTCTGAAAGGACCAAATTGGTGGCAGGCCTCTGCTCCCTCCTAGGACTCTGATCCCCATAAGGATTCTCATACCTCTCATCAGCTTTCTTATACACCTTGTTGTCATCGTCTTCATGATTCTAGGGTTGGTTTCGACGCCACCCAGCCAACATGGTCACCACCTGTTGGTTCAACACCCACACCTGTCGCATGATGTGTCCTATGTTAACTCACCTGTCCGGCATGATGGAAACCTACTTTGTTATTAACTAATTCAGCCCAGACTCGATCGATCATATCACAAGAATACTGCCTTCCCTAGGTCGGTTGATTCTCTAGAATGAGAATAAGCAGAAGAAAGGCATCTATCTAAATCATAATTCTCTAAACTATAAGAAAACTAGGGATAAAGGAGAAAACTTCTCTCTTAATTTAATTAATCATCAAAAAACAACCAAAACACCAAAAGGTTACAAGACCCATATTTATAGGGCTTAGAAAACTTGGCCACTAAGAATATTACTAATCTAAAATCCTAACTGGCTGATGAAATATGTAGGAAAACATCAAAAAGAAAGTCTTGACCAAAAAGAAATACACAATAAGAAAAATAATCTACAAGAAATCAGGAAAATTGTTGTAGCACATTATGGGATGAATCCCAGCAGGTTGGGGAGGAGATGCAATGAGCCAAACCAAACCAATATTATTTGTTTCAATGGTTTTCTGAATTAAATATAACTTCGGGAAGAAAGAGAGCACTGAAGGCCCTTGGTAAAAAGAATAGCAGATGACAAATGCACCAACTTGATCAATACTTAGCCTAAAGGACAACTTAACACGCTAAAAACAATTATAGCTATGGGATGTCGAAAGAAAAACACTCCAATTGTTATAGTGAAAAAAAAAAATCCTAGTGAAGACTAAGAAATCTTTATCACAAAATAAAGAACTAGCTGAATGGCTGGAATGCTTGAACAATTGAAGAAGGACTTGGTTGAAGGACTGAAGAACTTGAGAGAAAAAAGTTCTGTAGTTGAAAAGTATCGAGTAGTTGTGTGTTGGATTGATTGGTTTGTTTGTTTCCTTTTCCTACTTAGGCTTGAAGTAGTGTCATGTAGGAAGGTCGAGCTATCCCTGCCTCTATAAAAAATAATATAAAATAAGAGGATCGGTAAAATGAGGCAAATAATATCATTGATTTGATTTTGTAACAGTAGCATTAATTTTTTATAATTTCACTCACGAACTAAGCACCATGGAGGTGCAATTCCCTAAAGTTCAAGAAATGTGGCTATTCTAGTCTTATCTTGAACCAATACTCTCATTCTCTTACCTTGTCTTGATTCTTTTTGTGAATGTATGCAAAAGGTCATTGACCGCTTCCATTAATGCTTTATGAAATTCTGAATCAGAATTTCCTCTTAATTTATGGTTGGATCAATCTCCTATTTATTTCAGGTTTTCAACATTTGGGGGCAGAAATCCTCACAGGCCACCCGAAGATATTGCTTTCTCTGTAGCTCGTTTTTTCCAAAAAGGCGGCAGTGTACAAAATTACTACATGGTATTTCATTAACTTTGTAACAATTTTTCATATATTTGGTGTAATTTTGCTATTAGTTGTTGTGTAGTAATTTATTTTTGGATCCATGTTGACCATTATTATTATTCTTATTTATGCTATTAGCATTGGCATTATGATTGCTGACATAATTATGATGATGTTGGTTTTAATCTTAAATTCTTCTTTTTGTGGCCTAGTATCATGGTGGAACAAATTTTGGTCGCACTTCAGGTGGGCCATTCATTACCACAAGTTATGACTATGAAGCACCAATTGATGAATATGGTAAGGGTTTTAATTTCTCATGTTATGTTCAATTTTTAAAATGGAATATGAATTGAGTATATCATAAAATTATTGTAGTACTGTTAATTTATCTATTGTTTTTCATTTGGTCTATAGGATTACCTAGGCTTCCAAAATGGGGACACCTTAAGCAACTTCACAGTGCGATTAAGTTATGTGAGCATATTATGCTCAATAGTAAGCCAGTTAATGTATCACTGGGTCCTTCCCAAGAGGTAAATTTTCTGAGAATATTGCCTTTATCATCGCTAGATATTAATCTTTTCTCTAGTTTGTCCTAGATGTAGTTATCAAATAAAACTAGTTTAAAGCATCGTATGTGTACTTTCAGGTTGCTGACTTCATTATTAAGATCACTATGCATGTTCAACTAATCATGATATGCTAGACTGACATATACAAGAATTGCTATATGGATTTTTTTACTTGATGTGTTAATTTTAATTTATTCCGTACTATCATAATCTCTGCTGCTCATACTTTTAACTCATTTAGTCTTTAGTTTGACATTTGCACTTAAATGTTTTTTTTTTTAATCTATTTCACAACTGGGGAACCATTACTGAAAAGTGCCTGCATTGTAGGCTTATGTGTACACCGACACTTCTGGAGCATGTGCTGCCTTTGTAGCTAACATGGACGACAAAAATGACAAGACAATAGAATTTCGAAATGTGTCATACCATCTGCCA
Source organism: Purshia tridentata (assembly GCA_003254885.1). Lineage (NCBI taxonomy): Eukaryota > Viridiplantae > Streptophyta > Magnoliopsida > Rosales > Rosaceae > Purshia > Purshia tridentata. The sequence goes on from QANT01005423.1 coordinate 9,597, forward strand.
GCATGGTCAGTTAGCATACTGCCTGACTGTAAGAATGTAGTATTTAATACAGCAAAGGTAACTACTCAAGTTCTGATGCCTGCATTCTGCAAAATTATGAAACCCAAAGTACCAATGCCAATCCAGACAAGATAACTTGCTTTCAATTGTTAATACATTTTTCTTATCTTCTATCCACAATACATGCATATATTATATGTGTGTGTCTATAAATATATATAATATATGTAATATTTTGATGATATCAGGATGTCCGGAATGTAGTTAAACCATATTATACTTGAACATTTGCAATGCACTTTCATATAATAGAGTGATTTAACAAGCACTCATAAGTGTCATATTTTTCAAAAGGGTCCCATTCTTCACAATTTCCTTGATATTTTATTACTTATTTTTTTATGAGCCATCAGTCCATCTCTGAAATGTATCAGAGGTAATGTTTTCTTTCTATTTTACATTGTTTTCTTACTTTTTCTTCTGATTATGACTTCAGACTTCCAGTTCATCATGATTATGCATAGAAAATCGTGTATAAGACTATTAATATACATTTGGATGCTTGTAAACTACAAAACTGTATTTTACATATGGTCAGGATGTCCGGATGAGAGACTTACTCTATATATCTAGTTCACTTCTTAGATAGGGTTCCACATCATTCGAACAAGAAGTCAGGCCATTCAAATAGTAGGCCAAAATTTTCTGTTCTCGGTTCTGATCTTGAGTTTGGGGATTTTAATTGTCCTAAAGTAGTCATCAACCTGTTGACAAAAAAAAGCTGCAAAAATTGGCTTGCCGTTTGAATAGCCTAACTATCCATTTGAAAAACAATTCGGGCCGTTCGAACGGCCCTTTATTTTTTCACATTTTCATTATTATTATTATTATTTTTTTGGCATTATGATATGGTTGCCTTGGGGTGTAGTCAGGTTTTATGACTTAGGACTAAGGATTTAGCTCTCGGATTTTAAGTGTACTAATAGGTGCCAATGTGCCACTTACACAATTTAGCATGTTGTCCAAAAAATTCAAATGGAGCAGGAATCCCGTATGAAAAGGCAGACTATATATATGTATATATATAAATATATATATAGAGAGAGAGAGAACAATGAAACCAACAATATACATCTAGACTGATATCACAGATCATAGTATAGTATCGTTATTGTGAGGGGGTAGGGTTCGTTTTTGGGCATCACAATGAGCTTCAGCTTCTTCAGCATTTGGGGATACCTCCTTTCTGCATTACTTTTAGATTGAAATGCTGCCTGTTTATTAGTTATATTGTTTTGTGTAATTGCTGACTCTGATATGTACCTGGTATAGTTCATTGCTGTTAGTTTCAGATTTTAAGCTTAGTGGATAGCTTATCCACTGTATTGTACAATTCCATTCATATCAATAAAAATCTTGTTTCCTTATAAAAAAAAAAGAAAAAAAAAAGATAGAAATCTTTTATACATTATATATTGTTTGTCTCACTGATCTGGTGTGCATGATTTACAAGTAAGCTGACATGTTTTTGACCATCTCACAAATGCTGACATGTTTTTGACCATCTTACAAATAAGTCGACTTTTTGGCATAAAATAATTTTAACACCTTTAAATCTTGGGATATGACTCGGTAGATTTCGAATGAAACTCTCTTTTAGTAAGGATTACATACTTCTCCATAAAATATTCTATTGTTATTCGTGCTCTTTACAAGTAACATGCAAATAAAATACTGAAGAAAATGGTGATGAATGTGGCTCTGCTTATCCTTAATTTTGTTGAATCTTTTCAGCTTTCAATTAGGCTTTACAGTTTGAAATGAAATTTTCCAACAGGTTGGATCCCAAACCTCTGTAGTTGAAATGGTACCTGAAAGTTTGCAGCTATCAGTGGGATCATCAAACAAGAGCTCGGAAGCTCTCAAATGGGATGTATTTGTGGAGAAAGCTGGGATCTGGGGTGAAGCTGACTTCATTAAAAATGGGTTTGTGGATCACATCAACACCACAAAATATACAACTGACTATCTGTGGTATACAACAAGGTTTGTCTTTGCTCGTGATGAAAATAACAGCATGCTTTTACCATCAAAAACACCATTTTCAAGGTTTTGTTAACCACTGGGGCCTTTCAACATTAGTTCCAAAATGGGTCGGAGGTAATATAAAGTCCGGTTGGGGATTACAGACATAGAATGACCCCAAGTGACATTGCGCTTTTGGGCATTGAAAGTTGGGAGTTGCTTTTTTACATCCAAGACTCTCTAGGACTTATGCGATGAGAAATGTGTGCAACCATATCTCACAACTCTTTTCCACGTGATCTTCACATATCTGTTAGTTCCTTGGGCACGTCCAAGTGCTAAGTTATGATAACTGTAGCAACCAATTTGTTGTCTTGGCTATGTAAAATTTTAGGAATCCAAATCTAAGGCTTGCAATATTAAGAAACCAAGACCTAGAGGGATACCACATGTAACAGATCTCCTAGACTAGATGAATACATGAGGATTACTCTCTGTTGTATTTAGTAGTTCATCCATGAAACACACAAAATTTAGATATCAAACTAAAATAGTAACGTTTGTGTCACACTAAAAGTGCAAGGTTTCAGATAGGAAATTTCTGATTACAAACTTATGCCATCTGTCTCTTCTTCTTCTTCTTCTTCTTCTTCGTCTTATTTTTTTAGTTCTTTCTGGATGGAAGATGACTTCCTAACAGAAGAAATTATCCATGGAATTACTTTCAAGGAAAAGAAATATTTGAAACGTCTTTGATGCTTTTTATGCACAAGAAAATTTCATAATTTGGTAAGAAGTTTCAGCAGTTAAAGGCAGCCGAAAACCATTGTTGAGGGGTTCTGATGAGGACTCTTGTTGTATGATGGCCACAATCCAAGTGAATTTTCCCTAGATATATCTATTCAATTTAATTTTGGACCTATTCCAAATATATGGATTGTGCTAAATATTCAAAACTAATTTTTATTTTTTGGACAAAACTTTATAAAAAAAAATAACTCATAATAATATATTCAAAATGCTTTTATATTTCTAGAATGTTCAATATATGTGTAACATTTCTATACAAAAATGCTTAATTTTCCTAAGAACTTCTTGACTATTTTTCAAAAGGTCCAATAATGTATGTATATTGGCCCTTTTGAGGCAATTATAGACCCTGTGGAGCAATTCCGATTGATCAATAAAAATATATTGCAATCTCCAACAGAAATTGTAAAATAGCATAAAGGGTTAGACAACCTCCCTACCCTAAATTTTAAAAGTGTAGTTCAAAATTCCTCATGCTTTGCCACCTTACTATAGTGTTAGACAACCATTGGACTAAAAAACTTTAATCTTTTAGGAAATGGACCAATATGTATATCAAGCTAACATTTTTTCTCACGCGCAATCTCATCCTGCAGTTGGAAAGGCAGAGAAACACAAATAGAGAAACATATAGGTGCTGCTCTATTTTGCACCTTGCAATCTCATGTCTCAAATCCGTACAACCAAAGCTCTGATGTCATGTAGGCAGTCACTAGACCCCAAAAATTAAAGTTGTTAGGGAATGCGCCAACAATGTATATCAGGTGTACACAGCTCGTTAACCTATGTTTATGAAGATTGAAGGGTGTTGGCTCCACAATAATTATCTTTTGATATTAATAATTGTGGCCTAATTTCTTTGTAAGCTTGAGTACCTCAACACTCTAGTTCAAAGACAAACTTTACTAGAATTACAAAGGGGAGATATCTGTAAAATAGATGAACGTGTGCATTTTAACTGGAGCTGAATCAAATAATTTGATTGACATAGAATTCTTTAATGGCAGCATATACGTTGGTGACAGTGAAGAGTTCTTAAAGAAAGGAAGTCATCCAGTTCTTCTAATTGAATCAAAGGGTCATGCTCTCCATGCTTTTGTGAATCAAGAACTTCAAGGTTACTTTCTGATCACAGAGTTATTTTTCATTATTCGAAATTGAAAATTTATTGGATTTACTGTTTGCTGCTTAAGTTATTCTTCATCTGTATTACTAGATATTTTTATAGCCTCTTTAAGTTGATGCTCTAACCTTTATATGGTAATAGAGTGGGCAACTCATCCATGTGTCAGGCTCAATTTGTCTACTTGTGTTCCACACGTAATGTTAAAAATATACCTCAGGTATTCTAAGCATTGCATTTAAATAAAATCCTAAGCCGCTCTACCCATTTCAAATTGGGTTTTTATTTAAATGCTTCAACTTCAACAATTAAGACAGTAAAGAAAAGTTTTCTCATTGTTTATATAGCAAGGAAACTAATAACTTCTATATGCTGGAATGTTAATAGTTTGCATTGGACTGTACTTGGAAAAATAAATGGAAATAATCCATTCAAAATCACTCACTTTCAAAGTAAAGATTTTCCACATGTTGAGTTTTGCGGCTCAAAATCAAGTAGTTGAAAAACTGCTGTCAGAGACACTGAGCAGCATTCAAACGGCCTCCTAGCACTCGAGCGGTCGGCACCAACTTGGTTTCCCTGTTACACGTGAATTTGGGTCTTGTTTTTGTATCTTTTACCTTTCCTTTTTAACTTGTCCTATTGTAACCTAGGATTTTTGTGAGCCTATAAATAGGCCTTTAAGAGTATTAGTCTCCTCGTGTGATCAAATTGAATCTTTGCTCTTGTTACGGTTGAAATAGACCATTTTACAAAAACTTATAGCGATTGAGAGATTGTGAGTCTTGGTCTGGGATTCATTATTGACAAGGGTTGAAAGGAGTGAGAGACTACGTAAGAGTGAATGGGAGAATATATTGCTCCTCGTTCTAATCTTCTTTCTACTTAGTGGATTGTTGTCATTTCCCATGAACATAGTGCAATTTGCGTCAACCAAGTAATTCTTTTTCTAAACAGAAAGCAATAGAACATTGGGCAAAATTGAATATGAAGCTTTCATTACACGTCAGAGTGAGCAGACATACCAAAAAGATTTTGGTGCATGTTCTCCTCTCTCATCTGCAATAAAAGAATTCTGTTAGCATATGAAGTGTCTCTAACTCACATGGAACCAGCATCTCTGCTTACTCATAGCTCAGAGGAAGGTGAGGATGACATAAAGTCATCAGCTCCATATTCCTTGGGTGACACCCATGCTAGGACTGCATCCCTCCCTCCTTTTCTTTGTGGGTGCTATATTACTTCCATCAATTATGCTCCATATTATATTGTTGTTGATTTTTCTCACTGCTTTAATCCAAGAGAAATTCTAAATGGACCCACCCCATTTTCTAATATATTACTGCCATCAATTATGCTACATATTCTATTGTTGTTGATTTTTCTCACTGCTTTAATGCAAGAAAAATTCTAAATGGACCTACCTTATTTGCTAATTTGTCCTTGTATAAATTAAACAAACTGAAAAAATAATATTACCCATGCCCACCCCCCTCTCTCTCCCCTTGATCTCTCTTTATCTCCCTCTCTCTCCCCCTCACTGCATTGGAGTAGGCCGACCATCAGAAAGAGTGGGAAAGGAGGTGTGCTGTATCGGGTGAGGGTATGTTTTTTAGTTTTAATTTTTTTTAGCTTTCTATTTTATTCAATGACAATGAGAAGTTTGGGGAAATTTTTTTGTAGGAGAGTCAAGTCAGCAATTGGAGTGGGCCCATTTAGATTTAACATAAACATCAATTCCATAATGTGCATTCTTCATCAAATCATTTTCAGATGACCTCTTGTTAGTAATTGTCATACATGCTTGATCTTCAGGTAGTGCATCTGGAAATGGTACGCATCCACCCTTCAAATTAAAAGTCCCTATTCCTCTGAAGGAAGGGAAGAATGAAATTGCTCTACTAAGCATGACAGTTGGTCTGCAGGTACATTTCTCTTCTTTCATATCTAATTATCATGATTTATTTACAGTTAGATGTTTGTTGAGACTGTAAACCACTTCATCTGGTACGCAAGGGAAACAAAACTATGATTTACACAGATCTGTGGGAAGTGATTTGCTTTGCAGAATCCTGAGTCATTAGTTGATTACTTATATGTCTGCAGAATCCTGGTTATTTTTCTAGAAGGATAATTATTTTATATATAGAGGAGCTTCTAAAGAGGTTGTCCTCTTTTTGGAAATGAAAGAGCTCCCTATAAATACGTGTGTGTATATATATATACAGGCGGCCCCTTCTATTGAGAGATCCCTTAAATAAGCTATATATATGTATACAGAATATTTATGGCTCTATAACAGTCATTTATTTATCTTTACAACAGCTTATTGCTCTTTTTTTTTTTTTTGGCTCTTAGAATGCAGGATCATTTTATGAATGGGTAGGGGCAGGACTAACTAGTGTCAAGATAAATGGCTTCAACAATGGGACAATAGATTTGTCTGCCTATAATTGGACCTATAAGGTATTTTTCTCCTTTTCTTATCAGTTATTTTTTCAATTTTGTTGTTCTTTCTAATGAGAAACAAGTCAAAAAGTAAATAACACAACCACAACTGCAACAAGTTTTGAAAATCTGCCATGGAAGTTTTTTGCATTTCTTCACTATTTTAAAAGACCTTCCTGTATTTTCTTTCTTCCATTAACCAGATTGGGTTGCAAGGAGAACACCTAGGACTTTACAAGGAAGATGGTTTACGAAATGTAAATTGGGTTTCAACCTCAGAACCACCAAGGAAACAGCCTTTGACATGGTATAAGGTGAACACTTGGATAACCTGACTTCTCTTGTGCCTGAAAAATAAGCTGTTACTTTGTTTGAGAGCAGCTGTTTAATGGAAAATAGAGAAGAATCATTTATTTGGAATATTGTAGGTTATTGTGGACGCTCCATCAGGTGATGAACCTATTGGGCTGGATATGATTCACATGGGAAAAGGTCTAGCTTGGTTGAATGGAGAAGAAATTGGAATATACTGGCCTAGGAAGAGCCCTGCACATGGATGTGTTCAAGAATGCAATTATAGAGGAAAGTTCAATCCAGACAAATGCAATACAGGGTGTGGAGAACCAACACAAAGATGGTAAAAACAAGGACAAAATTAAGTGCAATTTTTAGTTTTGAAATAAATATTAGAAAGCCAATTGCCTTATGCTTCTTTTTTTTCTTTTTTTTTTCAATTGCTCCCAAAATATGATTTGGACCAGACAGCCGTAAATAAAAGTTCCATGAACGGTTATCATAAATCTTAGAATGAAAATGAAAATCAAGAACCAAGAGTGTTCTGTATTTGAATTCTAATGTATCTAAAAGTTTTCACACTGTAGTCAGGATGCATGACCATGAGACCAGTCACCAACTCTGTATAATGGTCAAATATTAGGAAAATTGATGGTACATCAAGAATTTTAAAACCATCAAGCTCAGGTGCACACACACAAAAACATCTGTATTTCAAATATTGGGAAAATTGTTTTTACATCAATAATTTTAAAGCCATAAAGCACAGGTGCGTGCACACACACACACACAAACACTTTCTTCCTGGGAACACACAAACATATGTGCGTGTATGTGTGTATGGATCAGAACATCTGGCTTTGAAAGCCTTCCCCAAAGTATTTTAATACCATTGAAATTTCCAAAAAGACAACACAATAGTGTCCTAGTATAAGAGACCACTTTGATTTGTGGATGCAATCTCAAATGATATGATACACTATTTTTTTTTACCTTCTAAATGAGCACCTATTTTACTGGTATTAATAATTTGTACTTTTTATTCTTCCAAATTCTTGAAACTTTCTTTTATAATAATAGACTTTATCTTCATGGAGCTCTTTGTTTCTTTTCTTCTAAAATTCACGAGGAAACTGCATCATAGAAAAAGGTAGTTCTGTTGTTGCCATGAAAAAGTCACCTCTTTCCGTCTGGAGCAGGTACCATGTTCCACGGTCTTGGTTCAAACCATCTGGAAACATTCTGGTGATATTTGAAGAGAAAGGTGGAGATCCATTAAAAATTAAATTCTCAAGACGGAAAACCTCAGGTGTATGTGCTCTTGTTGCAGAAGACTACCCCTCTATTGACCCTGAATCTTGGCATGAAGGAAATGGAGATAAAAAAAACATTGCAACTGTCCATTTGAAGTGCCCTGAGAACACTCATATTTCTACTGTAAAATTTGCCAGCTTTGGAAATCCTACGGGTTCCTGTGGATCCTACACCAAAGGAGACTGCCATGATCCTAACTCCAGTTCTGTGGTTGAAAAAGTAAGCACTTCCAACTTGCCTTTATGTTAATCAAACTGGATTTATTGATCTGTCAAATTGAGTATTTAGAGCCGTCCTCCTTGTGTGGGATCTACTATTACAGTGGGGTTTTCATCAGGCTTGATAACATTTTTGGGCACCATTTGATAAAAGCTTTACTCGGAAGCCATGTATATCGTTCACACACTTTCATCACTACTTCACACATGGATCTCAACGATCATCTTGGCCAGATGAGATTCAAGCTGTTAATCACTGTCAGATATTACAATTAAAAAAAAAAAAAAAAAAAGAAGTTAATGAGAACTTGCATGTTAAAGATGTAAACCCAATATGTAGAATTTCTCACAATTGTGTCATGNAAGTTAATGAGAAACTTGCATGTTAAAGATGTAAACCCAATATGTAGAATTTCTCACAATTGTGTCATGGGTTAAGAGTCACATTTCCAGTGTGATATATGTTTCAATGTTCAATAAAATGAAGCAGTCATATCTTAAGCAAACTGTAACCAGACCCAAAACCTTATGTCTTGCATTAGCATACACTTCCATCTTTAGCTACTCATGTGCATAAATGGCACCTTTCATCATCTCATGGAATGGGAATATGGCCATTTTATATGCAGTGATTCTTTTACATTTGTAATTCAATATTATCTTCTCAATTTCCTAAGATGCGTTCTACTTATTGCAGGTCTGCTTAAATCAAAACAAATGTTTCATAGAATCAACAGAAGAGAAATTTAGTAAGGGTTTGTGTCCCGGTGTAACTAAGAAGCTTGCAGTTGAAGTAGTGTGCAATTGAAATTTTCAAACTTCACTGGAGAATGGTTTTAGTATACGATAAATATGGCCTGCTTTACTGAAAAGAAGAGAAGGGAACGTTCCTATTTATCATTGAGGGATTACAATCTATCATCTTTTTCTTCTTGCTACCATTCTTCTATAGCAAGAAGCATAATTGTTTTGTTAAATTTTATTAGAAGAGGTATTGTGTGCTATGAGGCGTGCACTATTGATTCATTTCCTTGACAAAAAGCTGCAGTGTCAAAGCAAAAGAAATTGATGAGTTTTGCAGAAAAGTTTCTATTTCCATAGCACAGCCCTACTTTTATATACTGGAGCATTCTATACAAGAAATATTTACTGTTCCAATATTACAGCTATAATTTACCTAAAATTGAGTATTTACAATGAATTCCTTAATTACATACACCAGCAAAGCATCATTAGTTTAAGCAATTATCTCAATAAGCCAAAAAATCCCCGCAGTTTTCCTTACCTCACATACTTCTTTATATTAATGTTTGGATTGTATAATCATCCACTGGCTTTTTTCTTTTTTTTTGTCCGCCGATTGAAGCCTAACATAATAAGGAATGGTTTTATTGATACTCACCATTACGTTTTTGTTGAAATATTCACGGAGAAACACCAAAATACACTTTAAAACATGAAAAAAATAATATACTAAGAAAAAAAATGTATAAATGAAGTTAGACTTTATATCACAAAAAAACAAAGCTCATTTCCTGAAAGATGTGATATAACATGCCACTAAACTGCAAATTGAATTTTCATATTTTCTGGAACTTCTAAAGGAGCTTCATTTCACACAATTGCACTAAACATATCCCAGCGCCACCATAATATTGGGATCTCAAAACTTACAAGTGAACTTCGAAGCATTGAGTACGTAATTCTTGTGAAGGTTGGAAATGCTTGAGAATATGTAAATTATGAGTACCTTCAACTTTGGGTTGATACTTGATTTAGTGTGAGGTAAATTGTTCTTCTACTGGTCCAGATTTTATCATAGAGTCTACCTCATTCCTTTGTATGTTAATTTAATAGGGTAGTAGTTGTATGGTCAAATGGTTGATTTACTAGGCACAATATTGCTAAACTCTGCTACTTAATTTTTTATTTTTTTTTTGGCCAATCTGCTATTTAATGTTTAAATATGCATTAATGTCAACGAGTTGTACCCATTGATGAAATGGATTGTAGTGTTGATGATTGATGCACAGAAAATCGGTTTCTTTGGACAGCCCTGTTAAAGTAATCAACATGATTCTACTGTGGTCACCACAATGTTATTGCAGGAAAATTTATCTGTGGACATGTATAAAAACTAGTTCAAAAACAGAACAAAAAGATGATGAGAAAAAATACAGATAGACTTCTACATGCCAAAACTTGCTTTGTTTTCTTGATAGAATTTATTCAACAATACAAAGCTTAATTTCAGTTACCCTTTGCTCAACCATTCAGGGTCTTCTTTGATTGCAGAACACAAATATATGTTATGGGCACATGATAAATAACAAACCAAATGCACTACTTCTAGCAGAAAAATACTTGGTACTAGCTAGCTTCTCTAAGCCTCTAATGGCTCCAACGGTCCAGTGGTATGACACTGCTCCAAGACTGCCTTGAGTTTCCCCTTATCCAGACGGGTCTCTGAATCAAATAAGACTTCATATTGAGCACCAACTATACGCAGACGTTTCAACCAAAATAACTTCTTGCGCAATTCTTCATTCGTTTTTGTTTTCAGGACCACAAGTTGTTTCTTGGTCACCATTTCAAATTGTTCTCTGGACTTTTTATCGATATGAGGTGATCGTAACACAGTATATAACACTCGTGATTCTGGCAACCCAATCCTCCGTGCGTAAGGCCCCAAAAAATTCTTTTCCATTAATGGGTGCTCAAAAGATCGAATCGCTATGCATATCCTCTTTAGCCCCATCTCCGTACCCACGAAAAATTCAAAGAGCAAATGCCTGTAAATTAAAGAAATCAATCACCGTGAACTAGACAACATCCCCTATAAATATTTAAATCTGGAACAATATAAGATCAAATAATATTCAAAAACATAACCGACCCAAAAACCATAACCCCAAATTTCTCAAAATCCACCAAAACAAACACACATATCAAAAGGATTAAGCAGGCCAATTCACAATGAGCCACACATTTCTATTTTGAAAAGTTCAAGCTAGTTCTAGCAAGTAGAAATATTAATTATATTTAGCAAGTAGAAATATTAATTATATTTAGCAAGTAGAAATATTAGCAAGTAGAAATATTAATTATATTTAGCAAGTAGAAATATTAATTATATAATATCATTAACACTTTCAGATAAGAAGAAAGCTTAGTGTTTGTGATTTCAACTAGATAAATAAATTACTGTACAACCAAGTGGGATGTCCCCAACTTGGGTTTTAATAGATTTTAAAGAAATTATGGATTCTTGAGGATTTTATGGACTTTAATGGAATTCCATAGAATCCATAAGATATACAGAATTCTGTATTATTGGATTTTAATGAATTTTGTTGGATTTCAATGGATTTCCATTATATTTCCCAGAAAAAAAGTGGGTTTGGGTCCGCTGATCCCTTGCTTGGTCAGCTCGGATCGAAGCCTTTTGGGCTCCATATATAAAAGCCACACAACCTGCATATATAAAAGCCAGTGACATGAACATTTTCACATCAACTTGGAGGGCCTCCATATATAAAAGCCACTAGTTCTTCTTAGATGCTCTCTCACTGCACGCTTGCAATGAGGAACGTACTTTGGTTGTTAATGAATGATGATTTTCAACCTAATCAGTGTGCCATACAAACAGCAGTGATCAAGGAAGGTTCTGCAAATTGTTAGCCAAATTTCTTCATGCAATGAATAAAATAACAATATGATCAAGCAGCATATATGCATTGGTAAGAAATAAATTCTACACTCTTCACATATGTCAGCTTTTTCTTTTCGAGAATTCTCCCACATGATTGGCATTATCATAATGATATTTTTCAGTTAAAGAAGTTACACCTTCCATTCTGTGTCCACAAAACAGAAACAATGCTCATGCTCAATAAAAGCCCCAAAAACATTGGGAACAAATAGGCCTATTCAGTCCAATTACAAGCATGCCTTGCGATCGCAAACAATCAAGTAAAAGAAAATGCAAGGAATATGAATGAAGCAACATGGTTCTTTATAAAAATAAAAATAAAAAGTCGCATGTTGTACAAATACCATTTCACAAAAAAGTTACACTCATCCTGGGTCCAACCGGTGTTTTAAATATCAGCCGACAATCCAAAATTTCGGCCGAAATGTCGCTTTTTGGAGTCAGCGACACCGATAGGTGTGGTGAAGCAAAAACCCAAGTACTAATTAAGAACCCTAATCTATGATTTAACATTAGAATATCAAAACCCAATAATTGAAAAAGAAGAATCTGAAATTGAGAGTTTCGGCACCAAAATTTGAGCAGGAACCTGTAATCAGCAACGGTGAGCTTTGAGAAGGTGAGTCTCCTCTTTCTCTGTCTCTGTCTCTCTCTCTCTGTCTCACTCACTCACTCACTCACACACACACTCTCTCTCTCTCTCTCTCTCTCTCTCTCTCTCTCTCTCTCTCTCACGCATCTGGGTCTGGTGGCCGTGCTCCAGCACAGAACCACTTATTTCATCTAAAGATGTTAAGTTTGGGCTTAGTTGATTAATGAGTGTTGGGCTTATTTATTGATTACTGGGTTTGGGCTCAAATTTTTACCATTAATTTTGGGTTTAAAATAATATTAAGAGTTTTGTGCTATAAATATATTAGTTTTTTATTAGTTAAATATTGCAATTTTGCATTATAATTTAATAGGTAACATTCTTTTAATAATTTGAAAAAATGTATATAAAAGTGGTTTATAATTTAAACTAATAATACTTCTATTTATATAGTTTACTGATTCTTTTATAATAGCTATGTTTTTTATTTGATTACACGTTTGTTATTTATTATTTTAAGAACTTTATTGTTTATTGATACTTTCATATTGGACATGTCTTTTTATTAAGGCTTTTTATTGTTTTTTCCCATGAAATATACTTTTTTTTTTTTACTTTGCCCCTTGAAACTTAAATTCTTTTACTTTACTCTGAAACTTTACACTCTCATTTATACTCTCAACTCCACTTATTATATAGAGTTTTAGAGCTTCATTTTGAGTGATTTTTGTATGGTTGTAAAGAGGAGATTCATAGCTTTAAAATGAGTATAAAATTGCTAATTTTGATGGAGATTTGATGAGTCAAAAGTGGGTCAAAGTTGAGATAAAAACTAGACAAATGGATAAAGTTGAGTTGAGGGGGCTAGGGGTGGGCCGGTTTGACTGGAAAACCGAAAACCGGACCGAAACCGACAAGACCGAACCGAAGAAAAACCGAACCGGACATCAACCGAGACCGATCTTCCGGTCTAAAGACCGAACCGGACAATTCCGGTCCGAAACCGGTCTCCAAAATCCTAGAACCCGGTGGACCGGACCGGACCGGATATATTCAAAATTAAAAAAATATATATATTTTTAATATTTATATACCCTATAATTTAGATTTATAACACTTTTTAAAGTTTTTTTTTTTAACCTTTACATTATTTATTTATATATTACCTAAGGGCCTAAAGTAAATCCTATAACTATTAACTTGTTAAGTATTAATTAAGTTATTAACTTATAAATTATGTTAACTTAT
>QANT01005427.1:0-23585 GCA_003254885.1 Purshia tridentata
CACCCAAACGCCCCCACAAAAGTCTCATTCTAATTCTCCTCTCCTCCTTCCCCTCTTAATAATATTCATTCACAACACCCCCTTTTGCTCCCCATAACTATTTGAACCCACATATATATATTATCATCTCCCCCAATCCCCCATTTCACACACCAAAGAAACTAAACACCTCTCTAAGCTTTCAGATATCCCCCCAAATGGGTTTTGATCATGATCATCATGCTTGTAACACAGGGCTCGTCTTGGGCTTAGGTCTCACAACAGCATCCCCCCAAGAGACTACTTCACCAAACTTGACAAAGAAGCCTAGTTCCTCAAATTTTGGTGCCACAAGTCCTAATTTTGAGCCATCTTTAACTTTGGGTCTCTGTGGTAGTGAGCCATATCACAAAGGTAGTACCACTACTACTGCTTGTCATGAGGAAGCCATTGATTTGTATAGGCAAGCATCTCCTCATAGCCATAGCGCAGTCTCTTCTTTCTCTAGTGGTAGGGTGGTGAAGAGGGAGAGGGACCTTAGCAGTGAAGAGGTTGAGGTGGAGAAAGTAGTCTCTTCAAGAGTCATCAGTGATGAAGATGAAGATGGTCCTAATGCAAGAAAGAAGCTCAGGCTCACCAAGGAACAATCTGCCCTCCTAGAAGAAAGCTTCAAACAACATAGCACTCTCAACCCTGTAATAATCTCTCTCTCTCTCTCTCTCTCTCATGAAAATTGAAAAGCTAGTATACTAATATTATCGTTATTGGGTTTAATTCATTACAGAAGCAAAAGCAAGCTTTGGCCAGACAGCTAAATTTGAGGCCTCGACAAGTAGAAGTATGGTTCCAAAATAGGAGAGCCAGGTAAAATTCGCTATATTATCCTTGTTAATTCTATATCTGCAAAAACAAGACGTAACGCAGATGAAAATTATTTCTACAATTACTACCACCACCCAAACACTGCTCCAAAAAACCCATTTATTAATTATTGCCTCTCTCTTTTTTCACTTTAAGATTAAAATCCTAACAAAATTAACTAGGATTTGTTAATCTTTATCAGTAAATCACAACCTGACACAGATAAATAAATCATTTAACAGAAGAAAAGACAAAAGAATTCATGTCAGACTGTGATTTGCTAGTAATAAAGTGAACAAAGACCAAACATTTTTTATATATTCTTTTTATTTTTTCAGAAATATACCAGAAATAATTAATTATATGGGTGTGGAATCAAATTTGTGGTGTTGTTATTTGGTGATGCAGGACAAAGCTGAAGCAAACAGAAGTAGACTGTGAGTTCTTGAAGAAGTGCTGTGAAACACTAACAGATGAGAACAGGAGGCTACAGAAGGAGGTCCAAGAACTGAAGGCACTGAAGCTGAGCCAACCTTTGTACATGCACATGCCTGCAGCCACCCTAACTATGTGTCCGTCTTGTGAAAGGATTGGAGGGGTGGGGAGTGAGGGTGCTAATAGTAATTCCAAGACCCCATTTTCGATTGCTCCAAAGCCTCACTTCTATAGTCCCTTCACTAATCCTTCTGCGGCTTGTTAGGCCTCCTTAATTTCGTGCTTAATATTAGGATTAGACCAAGGAGAAAGATAAATCAAACCCCCATAACCCCTATATTTTTTGTTGGTTAAGGGATTTGTAGTCAAAGAAAGATGGAGTTAGCTAGTTACTGTAATTAATTTGTAGAAATTAAATACTTATTACTGATCGATCGATCCAATTACCTTTTCTTTTCTTTTTTTCTTTTAAAAGAAATTATATATGTATGTAAATTTTCGAACAATATATATATCTATGAAGGAATTACTATTATTTATTGTTTATTAATTAAATTAACTGTATCTCTTTTAATTTCTTTCTTTTAATATGTAAGTTGAGACAAAAGACTGTATCCTCACGCATGACTTAATTGGTTAGTTGGTTGAAGTTGAAGTGAAAGATGAGTTGCCATGTATGTATGTATGTACATGAAATTAAGCCTTTAATTTGTACGTGCAGCAAATTTCTTTTATTGCAATGTTGGATGGGATTCAATTCAAATCTGGACCAAACAAAAGCTCTCTCTTTGGATATGTCTACTATATCCAATTTTTGTTGGCCAATGGATATTTCTTGATTGTCTTCTATATCTTAAACATGAAGAAACAATCAAATACTTACAATAAAACTATTGTGTCATTTCTCTGATCCATTTCTTTGGCAGCAACAATATCTTACGTAAGCTTCTTCTTTTTTTTGCCAGTTTTTCATATAATGCTTAAACGTTAAGCATCATATGAAATATTGATTATATGCGTTCCACGTAATTGATAAACCTATCTATTTTTGACATATGAATTTATAACTTAATCACTCTATGATTACTTTATTTAGTTATTTATTATAATATTTGTGGAGTTAACTAGAATGTCACTTTGACATACCATTTTAATTACACTTCTAACAAAAATAAGACGAGTATTATTTTGCTCATCAATGGTGAACAATATATTTCTTAAATGAGACTCCGGCGTCCACATACGTACAAGTGAATCAATCCTATTTTTATAAAAGATGTTATCAACAATCATGTGACTCATCAAACAATGATGAAAATTGATAGAAAAGTAGCTAGAGAAGTTATTATTAAATTAATGATTTCAATGAAACCATATATGACATGTTTGACCAAGAAATAGTGTTGGAGTTGATGATTATATAAGAAGTAAGTGTGGGGTTAAGGTGTGGGACGTTAGCTCACATGTATCTGTCTGTAATTCAGTTGCTTGGAGACAGATAGAGGTTGAGAGGGTGAGGGTCTACTTCTTCTACTACTACTTCTAAATGGGTGGTTCTGGTGGTGAGAAGCGTGTGGAGAAAGAAAGGAATGGATGATTCACTTATAAAAAATACAAGAATGGATAGTGAGGCTTGTGGTCACGTGACATGCTAGGCCTTTATGAGGACCAGTGGGTCATACCCCACGTGATGTGCCAATGGCCCTCTTCCCTTTCTCTCTTTCACAAAATCTTATCATGAGATTTTGTATCAAAGTCAGACCCTCCTTCCATTTTATTGAGGGGCCCAAACAATGAATCTACCCACCCTTTCTTTCTCATTTCCTTAATATTCTTAGATTTGGTTCTATATAAAAATAAAATAAAAATCTTCAATTTGTTTTCATATAATATGATAGTGTTTTGTCCAAAAAAATAGTAATATGATAGTGTTTAATTTATTTGAATAAGATCTTACCATAAACGAATAATATTAATATTCTTTTAACATATTTTTAACATACTTAAAATTTAAATTAAATGATATAACATGTCAAGTTATCTAATAAAAGGAAATTTACTAAAATGTGCTCTAAGGTAGACCTAAATTTAATGAAGTGTTAATATCGTGTTGGTCTATTGTATGTAACTTGACTACTTGTTGTAAATAAATGAGCTTTATAGTGGATTGAATTAGGGATTTGTCTGATGTACTTTTTTTTTTGTTTGCTTTAATCTTAGTCATGTATTGTAAATCTAAGTGTTCACATTTGATCACATTCACACCTAAAAGCACTATTAATATACTTTTCATTAGAAACTTATAAAGGAGTAACAACATCTTGAGTTAATTGATCCAAAACCACAAAGGAGCTTCATGAAACCAATCAGCTCTACAACTACTATATAGTAGATAAACAAGCACATGAGCAGCTTTATTACAAGAACAAAAAATTGTCCGACAACTAGAATTAGAAACATATGCCAAACTCCCTCTGATATATTCTTATCCTTATAATATACGACTAAAATTAAAAATCAAGTAAAATTAATCACATAAACAATCGATTTAGAACCAAAGTGAACTCAATCACATGTGAATTAATAAAACGCTGTTACATCATTTACGAACTTGATCGAGAACTCTAACAGTGCCTTTAACAATAATAAGATACTCACATTTGTCTGTTGGAGTAAATTTTTGGTGGTTCAAAATATTATTTTCAAAACCCAATCTAAAAAGCCACCAATATTCTACCTTTACAATGATGGAACACGTATTAGGTTGAGGGACACTAAAATGGACGGTTGAGATTGAGAAGGGGGGACCGGGAAGATATATTTCTACATGTTTACGTTATAGGCACGCTATGATGAATGATGAGAAAGGTTGTTCTAAAAGACTAAAATAGTCCACACATCACTCAAATAAATGGATGATGGATGGTGTGGAGTGTGGACCAATAAATCATGAGGGGAACTTTCCAGGAAAAGAGTGCACTTTCCGAGAAACCCTGTGGTCTTATGGTCTCTCATCATCATCATCACTTTCTTCACCTTTTTTATTTATTTATGTTACACTCATCATTATCTATATCTATGAACTCTTCAACCCCCGCTTTGAATTCCAAACTTGAAAAATTATTAATTTGATTTTCCAAACTGAGTGTGAAAGCTATGAATACATGTCTACATGGGCTATGAGCATTTGTTAGTTTTTTTTATTGAAGAATGCTATCTATCTTTTCCTTTTACCTTCTACATTTTCACTCATTTTCTTTTTTATTACTCACATTTTAAAATATGTTTTTACGATTCGAATTGTTCATATTTTAAATAATTATTTGAAGATCATTTCTGTACAAAATTAACTAAATCAGAAATCGTTTGATCATGTAATTGTTATAAATAAATTGACGGTGAATCAAATTGTTATCAAAATCGTCCGTTTATTTTATTATAGTTACATAATCAAATGATTTTTGATTTGATTAATTTTTTGTAGAGATAATGTTCATTATTAGATCTAACAAATGAACGATTCTGATCATCAATTTACGATATAAAATTAAAATAATAAAAGAAAAAGTGGATGAAGGAAGTGGATATCATTCCTTTTTTTTTGTTTTCCAACATTTTTCTATATTAGGAGCTTTTTTGGGTTTGCTTAATGCTATTTTAGGAGGATAAGGTTGTTGTCTAGTGTGGAGGGCATAGGGGACATAAACTTTTGTTTAAGAAAATCATAGTGATATTATTTGAATGCAAAAATGGTAGGGTCCATATATATATATATATGCATGCTTTTGCTAAAGCTTGTGATGTTTAATCTTCCCCTAATTATAGATTCCATCTACGTGTGCACATACGTAAGTTTATAAAGAAATGGACAAAGAATACACATGTCTACCATTGGATTCTTTGTCGGCTCTGTACAGGTTATATATGATTTTTGTATATGATTTTTGGAATTACTAGATTTCATAAACTTAAAATTCTACATCATCTGTTCTGTTCAAAAGTATAAAATATTAGATACAAATTAAATGTCAAAATTAGGGTACAATGGTCTTTTCACGAAAAGTTTTTGAAAGTAGGGTACCATCAAATTATTTATTTTGGATGTATTTTTCTTTGCGGTGCCTTTTGGATTTTTATTGTGTGCTACTGTAATCTGATGGCCAAATATTTATATTATTGTGAAATATTACATTTATGTTATGGATATTGTTCGTGTAGTTCCAAAAATTTGTTACTTCATTAAGGAAAAAGAAGGTCAAATTTGACCTTTTATATTAAACAATATTGCTAGAGAATTTAAATTTGTATTCTAAATTTGAATTTCAAATAATATGTTATTAAATATTTAAGTATTTTACTTATTATGAAATAAATAAGTTTTAAAATGAATCATATATAAATTAATAAAATATTGATACAATATCTGAATATAAATGTAAAACTTTCTTTTGTGGTAATAAGGAGGGCTATAAGCTCAAAAAAATATAAAAACTAACTACAAACAAATTTAGACTTAATCTAACAATTACTGTCAGTCTCAAATAAATAAAAAGAGAAATAAACAAGAACAACTATAAATTTAAAATCAATAAATGGATGATGGATGGTGTCATGTCTAGATTTAAGATAATTTATCATGACACGACATGCAGACACCTAAATACAACACGTTGCCTAACCTAAGAATTACGTACCCCATAGTGCATTATTTATTACATTGTCTTTTTCTTTAACACCTAAAACTTATTGCATAGTTTAATCAACGATGAATTTAGACATGCGAGAGTACGTATTAACTATAATAACTAGATATGTATTATTAAGTTTTTCTTTTGTAATGAGCTGCATTATTGATTGATTTATTATTCAAATTTTCAGTTATTAAGTGGTGTATAGTAGGCTTATAAGTAGCGTATGATCAACATGTTATATAATTAACTATTTATTAAGACTTCATTCTTGAATGAAATACAAATACATTAGTTAATTAAGATATAAAAACTAGAATAAATAATTTTATGGTGTGTTTGATTAGTATTGTTCGAAAAGCAAACTAATTAAACGGTGATGGTCTGATTGGTGACTATCATGCATGCGTCAGCAGCAAGGAAAAGAAAAATAAGAGGTGGAGGCAATCAATCAATCAGTCACTCAATCAATCAATCAATAAATCATGAATAATGAATCATGGGCTGCTTGTGAGAGTTGTGAGTAGCTAGTACTTACACGCGAGCGTGAATGAATTCGAAGCAAATAAAAAAACTCCATTTTGACTAGGTTAGGGTCCTATTGACTTGGCTTTGTTCCTAAACCTGAAGACAGAAACATATAGCTAGGTTTGACAAGTAGTAGTACTGCTCTTATAGGTTTGGCAAAAGAATGGGCGGCTTTTGTTGTTGTAGATATGGAAACTAGCCGACCTATCCCATCAGATCTTTAAATAATTGAGGCTACATAACACCCATTTCTGGACCAACATTTAAGTTTTGAATAGACAGTAAGTGTTATTATGATGCAGATTCTATATTTTATATTTGCCTTCAAAAAATTGTAAATTTTAATTCAGAATTTAAGACCAGAAACGATACACTAAAAAAGTTCTCATTGCATACATAAATATATAAGAACAATTTTTGGCTCACTTTTAGGGGATTTCAAGGTTACTGCACTTTTTAAAATTACAATTTTAACAATACTAATGCACAATTGAAACCGTTTACATTTTAGATCACCTATTATAGATTAACTATGCAAAAAATCAACTCAATCAAAAATCGTTTGATTATATAATTGTTGTCAATTAAATAGAAAAAATAAATGGTTTCGAATTAAAGAGTGATTTTTTAATCAAACCGTTGATTTTTTCTATTTAATTGACAACAATTCTATAACCAAATAATTTTCGATTGAATTAATTTTTTGCATAAATGATCTATAATAAGTGATATAAAATGTGAACGGTTCCAATTATGCGCCAATATTACCAAAATCATAATTTTAAGGAGTGGGGTGACCTTGAGGTACCCCAATGAGTGACCCAAAAATTGTTATATGTATAATGTATTGATATATTGATACTTATAACATGCATATGCTCCATTATTGGTTGCTATAATTTCTCATTTATTATGTTATCATAAAAAATAAAAAAAAGAGGTCAAAATGGACTTGATCATCGGCATGTTAATCACAGATAATGTGCTACATTAGTTCTTCATCAATTCACGTTACTAAAATAATAAATAAAAACCTGCATGATTAGCAATTGGAAGTACCTCGATAATCTTCCACTGCACTTACATCTCATTCTTTGTTTGCATTAGATTTTGTGTTTCTTCTATTCTCACATCTCACCCGCTTTTTAATTATTTTTTAATTACAACTTTATCTTTATATGAAATAATTTTAAGAGACCAATATTTAAAATTGGCTATCTATGAGCACACACACATTTCAATTGTTTTGTTCAAAGATCGATGTACTTGACTGAGAGGTAAGTGTTAGATTGACCCCATTAAGCTTAATTAATCAAAATCAACTAGAATGTAGTTTAGAGCAAGGAGTTAAATTTTGGTTATGTGGAAATTTTCAATGGAAGTTTCGACGGAAATTTCGAGAAAATTTCGATTTCGCTAGTGTTTTAACAGAAATGACAGAAATTGCTATTAACATACGGAAATTTTGAATAAAACTTTACTATAAGTTTATTTAACATATAATCTACTATACTGATAAAAAAAATATTGAAGAAATCAAATTTTATAATAGGTTTCATGTGTTAAGGTGATTATAATACACGCTGATGACAAATACAGTTAAATAAAATTAGTATAATTAATAAATAAAATTAGTATATTATTTATATTTTTTATTTTTTAGGATAAGGTATAAGATATTAGAGATTTAGACCTTTTATTTTTAATTATTTTTTGGTATAGAAATATATAAGAGTTTAGGGTTTAAAAACAACAAAACGAAACCCCAAAACCAAAAATCAAATGAAACCTCAAAAGTAAAGATTAAATGAAACCCAAAGCTAAAAAACTAAATAAAATCTCAAACAAAACCCCAAACTTTTTTTTTAATTGCCTAAATATCTCAAACGGTCAAATCTCAATTAATTTTAAATTTTTTTCTTTTCTTTCCTTCTTTTTTTATTCCCTTCCTTTTTTCTTCCCTTCCTTTTTTTTCTTCCCTTCCTTTTTTCTTTTCTTTCCTTTTTTTCTTTTCCTCCCTTTTTTTCTTTTCCTCCCCTTTTTTCTTTACCCTCCCCCTGCCCAGGCTGCCCGTGAGACCCATTCTCATTCCTTTTTTTTTTTTCTTTCCTCTCTCCTCCCTGCCCGTGACTCTCACCTTTCTTTCACATCTTTTTTCTTTTTCTTCCTTCTTCACACAGCAATGCCTAGGCTGCCCGTGAGACCCACTCTCATTCCCTTTTTTTTTTCTTTCCTCTCTCCTCCCTGCCCGTGACTCTCACCTTTCTTTCCCATCTTTTTTCTTTTTCTTCCTTCTTCACACAGCAGCCACCACCATATCCGGCCACCAAGCATGCCTTTTCCGATCAACCCAAGGCCACCAGCGGAAGGCCCAAACGCAGGCCATCTTCTCCTTCCCTTCCTCCACGCCGGCCAGCCACCATGTGCTTCCGAAATTGCAAAATTGAAGATTGCCACCGCCGGTTTCTTTCGCCGATTCCAGTCACCTTCAAGCTTCGATCACCCTTTTTTTTTGTGGGTTTTTCTTCCCTCACCATAGGCTTTCATTCCCCTAAGGTTTGATATGCCAATTTTGTGTAATTTTAGTTTTGATTTTTAGGGTTTGAATAGAATTCCAAAATTTCCGAAAATTTCGGATATTTCGGCGAAATTTACACAAAATTTAGAAGGAAGGGTTTTAAAATTTCCATACCTCCCAAAAACGAAAATTTCGAAATTTAACTCCTTGGTCTAGAGATATTTTTCTTTCCAAATAACTAAATCAATCGATTGGAATTACATTTAGCCAACTAGTTTCTTTGTAAACTAATACTAACTTGGTTTATTGGAGTAAAACTTCCATATAATGAGTATATATATCTATTGTCTTTATTTCTCTTATCGTGCGTTAAATTAAAAGCCTAACTTGTTAGAGCTACAAAGTTGAGTTCATTGTAAAGTACTTCCCATGTGAACACACCCAAATAGGACTGCCTTCCCATTTTAAGTAGAGTAAACACCATAAATTATATATTTAGTCAATGTGTTTTTACCGGAAATTATATTTGGTTCCCATAGTTTAAAATTTGCCAATTTGGTCAATGTGTATGTCGTTGCAATCTTAGGACAATTTAACTCTCGACATTAAATTTTTTTCTCTATTGAAACTAATGACTTTAACTCACAAGTTTACTCAGGAGTAACATAAAATATTGTATGTAGCATTGAATTTGAATATCAAACAAGAATTCAGAGAAATCCTAAAATTAAACTTCAAATCTTAAAATTTTTGTGAGCCTCAATTTTCTAGCAAATAAACATGAAAATTAAAATTGGTTTTAGAAAGTCCATAAGATTGTTTTTGAATCCCTAAAAAAAATTGTTATCGAAAACAAACGGATAATTGTATTCTTTCAAGTTGAGTTTGATGAATTAACTGAAGAAATTTCAAATTGCCCTAAGACTGTTAACGACATAAAACACAAGAACCAAATTGCCAAAATTTAAACCACGAGAACCAAATGTGATTTCAAGTCAAAACACAATGATAAAAAATGCAGTTTACTCATTAAATATATAACTTAATTGGATTCAAATCCTCTGCTAGCTTGTATTTGTTTGACTTTTTATCTTAGCTATTAATTTATTATTCAAGGGTTGGGGCAAAATATGTAATGAATTTGTAACACTTTTCCGGTACAATGGAGGGCTAAAAGCCCAACAGAACCTAGCCTGCCACAGCTCTAACACTTTTTATGAGTATAATGAAATCCATGAATTTATAACCATAAAACAAGTAATTAAAAACAAGGAAAGAAGAGAATCTAAATCAAACTTAATTTGGCAGTTTCTAGTCACACTATAGTCATCCTGCACTCCATTCAATATTTAAATAGAAAACTAGTACTATTGAAAAGCTCCTAATTTAGATTAGGGGCTTTTCAGTTGAAAGCCCATATTTAAAATACACATATATAAAAGCAGTGCATGATGATGACAAATTGGGAGTGAAAATAACATCCTTAATTTTGCTTTTGACTTTTTTGCACATTTATCGCCCAGGCTATGGCCTATGTGCTCAAGTACCACCCCTACAATTTTTTTGCACAATTGTCACCCATACTTTGCAAAAGGTGCTATTCTAGCACCACATCCCGTCCATTTTTTTTTTGCTAAGGATATTTTCGTTGATTTATATACAAGAAATATAAGAAACTAAAGTATACTTTAACTATGTATTTTATAAATTAAAGAATTTTAAAATGAAAATATCTAAATCAAACCATAATTCTACTCTTACCACCTGCTTATTATTCCTTCAATTAATAAAATAATAATTACCCAAACAATATTTTTCGTTTCTCTTCCCTTTCTTCCCTCTTCCTCTCCCCTCTCCACTGTCGATTTCTCATCCCTCCCCATCTCCACCGGCGCCATAGTTTACTTTTATTATTTGGACTTAGTTTGGGTGGTAAATGTGAAAAAACACCTTGTACTTTTATATTATAATATTATTTGGGCTTGTTCACAAAATAAATTGTTGGGCCACTGCAAAACAAAGTAGGCCTAACCCAATAGCCCAGTCATAAGCCCAAAATTGGTCATTGATCATTGGTATGAGCTGAAATGGTATAGGATGGAGAAGGGCCTGAGCCTTAAACAGCGGCCCGGTTAGCTCATGATCCAGTCCTTACGAGGCTAACATTTACTGATTCAGGACGCCTGTACTCTTTTCTTGGGCACTCTCTCCGAACCAAATGGTACTTCTTCTTCTTCTTCTTCTGCTCTTTTTCGCTGCCTTTTCTTTCAGATTTTGATTGATGATTGTTGTATGTGCAAGCGTTAGAAGAAAGAAAAGAAAAAAAAGCAAAAGAAAAGTGTTTGCTAAAATGCCCAAATGTTTTCGTGTTATACAGCTCACGAACTTAGGTTGTGGATATTAATACTAAGAAATCCAAAAGTAAGCTAAATGCATTCTCCCATTGAACCCATTTTAAAGGTAGATAAAAAATGAAGCTAAAAATAAGCTAATTTTCGATATATGTACGATATAGTGTTATACTGTACATGCATTGCATATATATTTCTTTACGTATATGTTTATATGTGGATGAATGTATCCCTTATTGTTGTTGAGCGCAGGATTGTAGTGAGCAGAGTAGATGCAGAGAGCTGGCGGAAGGGTCCACGTTTTACCGTGCAGTGTACTCAGAGGTGACTTGGACAGTCGTGTCATGTGAATCCATTATGTTCTTTCATTCGCACGGCAATTTTTTGAAACCCATTTGCTTCATTGATAGACTGATAGTCATTAGCATAATGGGTTCTGTTACTGCTTGTAATAGTTGTCTGTTAAGGACCCTTGACCTGATTTGATGATCATGTGAATGTAGATAGAGGAGGTTGGATGGAAGCATCTAGTGCGGATGGGTGGAGATCTGACATCTCTCAGCTTTCGGGTCTTGTAAGATACTATTGTTCACATTCATCATCCACTCGCCATTGTTTTCTTATTCATTTTGCATTTGCCGAAAAGGAATAATGCTTTGGTGCTTAATTTAATATTTAGCTCGACTGTGTTGAGAATTTATCTATAAGGCTCAAGAACAATTGGTGTTGAGTACACCATATTAGTTGTAGTGAATACATTTAAGAAGGTAGTGGAAGTGTTTAGTTCTGAGAAATGAAGGACCTGTTTTGGAGTGCTTTTGGCACCAAGTGTTTTCAGATAAACAAAATTTTATTTTTATTTTTAATTCTTATAGTGGTTGACTGAATTAGACAAAAGTTTTTTTTTTTTTGGAGAAACGGTTTTTTTAGTGCTTTCATGAGAAGTAACTAATTGGTGGTTTCTCAACAAGTATTTCCAAATGAATATGCAAAAACTACTTGGGTTTTATAATAAAACATGTGATGTGTTTCTAGCAATGCAATACCAACGGAAGCATTCCCAAACTGGCTCGAAAAAGTATTGCCAAAAATGTGTTTTGTGCCCCAATAAATTGCTAATGCTGTAAAATAGTTATGCAATTAAAAGTTGCAAGGATGTGTATATATGCCATTGAGGTATGGACTAGAAATCTGGTTGATATGGAGTAGAGTAAACATTCTTTGTCTGAAGGCAAGTGTTGGATACTATTGCCAGGGTTGCTGAGTTTAGAGCTGTGTTTATCTTCATCCACAAGCTGTGCTTGCTTGATTGTGTCTAAAATTTTGTCGTTTCATAATCCTAAATTGTCATCCATAGATTAAATTTTCACTATCAATGAATTCAAAAATGTTTATCCTGGATGATTTGAAGTATTAAATCTTGAAGTTTATGATAGTTTAACTTACTAAGAATCAGACTTGAACTTCCACTACTTTCCAAAGAATATCTCTTAATACAATAGTGTTATGATAGTTTATATTGACACTTCCTCTGAAGTTTGCTTTAGCATCATGTTGTTGTAGCGAAAAATCTTCATGAACTTTGAGGCAGTTGCTTTAAGTTGTTGGTAGAGGTTTCTTTTGATTATGTGATGAGTATTTGACATGAAGTTTTCACATTCTTTATTCTTTTTTTCTTAACATGTTTAAACTGTCTTATTTATGTAGTGAACTCATCTTTTGTAAACTTGATTAGCAGAGATAGTAAGGGCAGAGTGCATGTTATGGAAATTCAGTTGGATAAAACCCATCCCAAATGTCCTCCTTCAATTTCAGTAGTATGTCTTCTTTAATCTTTTAGATGGTTAAATTTTTCCATCTGAGGCATGCATAACATTCAAGTTTCTTTCTCAGGATGTACCATATATGTTTAATTTAAAATGGTCAATACACTCAAGATTGATAGATGTGGTGCAGCAGTTTAAAAAGGTGTTTATTATTTTCTTATAAATTGAAAGAGATGTTGCATCAGTTGATTATAGTTGCTGCCTAAGGTATTGTCTATCTTAGAAGTTGTGTTGTTTTCCTGGGTTCTTGTGTTTACTAAACCTGTCAACAACTTTTTGCACTCAGCATCTGGAGAAGCTTCAGGCATTTTGGTCTACTTTGGATGATATTGACAAATCCCTTTCGGTTGTTGATCCTAAACAGGCATCTCCTGCTGCATCCCATCGCCAGATAATGATAGGTCAGTCATCTTGAAAATAAGTATTGATAATTCTTCTCCCCTCTTTCTGTTGGTGCCAAGTCTTTTGAGGTTTTTGTTTTTCAGGAAATGATTGCTCCATCATGTTGTCTATTAATGCCGTTGATCCTAGATCTTTGCCAGAGTGAGATTTCATCTTGAATCAGTTACTAGAGCTGCTACCTTCTAGACTTTGCTTTTCATTCAGTTGTGGATATCAAGTTGTGTTAGGTGTCGTTTTATTGGTTCAGGTCCAACTGTAAGCTCGTTGAGAAACATATGGCGAAGAAATAGCAAAAGATGGTACAGCAATGCATCCCTTCTTTGGATCTGTATTCTAATTTGGTACTTTTACTGTAATTGTAGTCTAAATATGATTTTCTGATGTCGTTATTGTAGAATCATCCTTTTTTCACGAATATATTCTTGTTTGCTCATTTAATTTTTTTAACACCCCCTCTGCTTCGTTTAGAAATGAGCACTTTACATGGGCCTCAGTTTAAAGGTTGGAATCAAATAAATTTGCTTATACTGTTATCGTTTGAAGTTATGAGGAGAAAACTACTGAACCTTTACTCAAATATCAATTATTGCAATGTTTTTTAAATTAGTGCTCAACTTTATCTTTTTGAGAAAAAATACATTGTTGGTGATACATTTTTATCTATCATTTGTGTACCCTAAGTCTCTAATTGCATAGGACAAAGGACAAACCATTTCTGGAAAATCTTGAATGTCTTCTGGGGACTCAACTGCCAAGGCCCCCAGATGTGCAGAAGAATCACCAGCAAGTTGAATGTGGAATTTGTTATGCTCAGAGTCTTCCAATTGGTAATTCTATATATACATTCTTTAAATGTTTACCAAGTTTTTCAGTCATTGACTTAGCAATGTTAATGTAGATGATGAGCTTAGAGATAAAAGCGGGACTGGGACTGACTATACATGCGATAATACGAGTTGTAAGAGGGCTTTCCATAGCATATGTCTTGTGGACTGGTTGCGCTCCATCACCACAAGAAGGCAGTATGCTACGTTTCTTGTATCACTGTCATCTTTTACTGGATTATGCATGAATATAATGTTAGTTGTCGTTTTTTATATTTTGTAACAGGAATTGTAAGTTGAGAGTAATATTGCATTGCTCTTCTTTGCCTTATGTAGCACATTTATTGCATATGAAAATGGCTTGAACTTGCCATTCAAGTAAAATGACATAGTGGTATGATAAAAGATAAAATAAGAACATATGTAGAGATAAGTATAATTCTTTCATTAACACATTTCATTAGGAGACGCACCTTATCAGTGGTGCCCTTGTCACTCCTCAAGCTGCTTTCGTACAATATCTTAAAGCCACCATAGCAATTATTATCAGTTTTTGGCCAAACACCATAGAAATTATTTTAACCATCAGAACATTTTGACATTCAGAATTATTTGGTCTGCATCTCAGTCATGTGAATTCAGAACCTACAGTAAAAAATCAGGCTTCCTCTTATGCTATCTGATTTATGATTTATGATTTATGATTTCTGTGTGCACTTGCATTACAGGTCATTTGATGTTTTATTCGGAAGTTGTCCATACTGTTCAGAACCAGTTGCGGTGAAAATTAACAGTGGGAAGAAGTAATCTAGGTCTTCTATACCTTTTAATCAAGATCTCTTGATGTTCTCCCCTCCTGGCACATTCAAGTCCAGAGACAGTTAATACTGTACTTTAGATTAATGTTTTTTATGGTAATTTTTGTAGCAGTGTGGAGATGTGAGGACCAAAACCTGGAATGTTGTATTTAACTTTCCTTTTGCCAATCCTAAAACACAAGCCTTTTTCTTTTTCCCCCTCTGTTTTTTATTTTCTCCAGCAAAAGAAACCTAGTTTGATAGCCTGCACATTCTAATCCCATCGAACCTTAGAACTGAAATCAAGTCTAGTGCTCTGTCCCATCAAAGCCTAGTACAATAGTACTCAATCATTTGTAGTAGTCTGTTGCTTCATAGCCGAGTCTTTGACCTATCAAATGTTGAGAAGTGTTCGCAAACCTTATCCACAGGCCCTATTGATTTGATAGTTGATGCTTACGTGTTTCACAAGTGAGGTACCTCCAAAGAGGTGATTTGAGCAACCCTTGTGATGAATTGATTCCTCCTATAGGCCCTTTTGTTGCCATTGCCTACATATCGTCGGCTGAATATGGCTTGTGTCTTAGCACCTTTATGTTGTTGCCGACATGCAGACCCTTCGATTGGACCATTGTGGAAAGGAAGCCAACCACGTTTTCCTAAGGTACATTGGCAGTGAGTATTCCTGTGGACCTAATGCTAATAAGTCAGAGAAGATGTCCTGGATTTTGAATTATGCTACTTGCTAGAATGGTCCCTCCTTTAAAAAGCTTCAAGCCAATTTTGAAATTGGGGGTCCCTTATTTTAATGCCTCTTATCGTCCCTGTTGGAATTGGAGGTCCCTAGGTATTAGGGCTGCCCATATCATTAAGAGACGTTCCCATTTCGTCGAAGTATGTCCTCGAAATAAAAAAAGAAAAAAAAGGAATACAAATTGCACCGGTCTTTTGCGATAGTGGGCTGGGCTTTGTATAGAGCCCATTGTTGTATGTGAATGGTTTTAGCGTAATAGTGAGTACTCGCTCTCAGCCTATAGAAGCCAACATACTCTACATGAATCCTTAGGAGTCAATAATTATGTTCATAATATAATGGGGTTTACAATACCAAATCGAAACTGGCTATATAAATTTTAATCCGTCCACATTTTTACTCACACACATAAAATAAAATGTTATTAATTCATTAATCACTATTTCGTGCACAAACCTTTAAACACACTTAAAACTTTTGATAAACTATAGTGACCCTATGTAATGATATGTTCCAGAGTCACACGTGTGCATGCCATAACCGACTGTGACCATGCTTAAACTGGGACCATGCCATTTTTTGTGGTAGTTATGGCTTATATATGCTAACTAATGGTGAGGAGCCCACCTGAGGAATTTCATAGATGAACAAGGGCAAATATCAAACAGAGGCCAGCAGAGGACTATATAGATATAAAGCTGCTATATGCACACTTCATTTTCTTTCATTACACACTTCTCTCTATTTATTTAGAGCCTGTTTGGCAATACTTCTTAGAAGTGCTTTTACTTAGTAGTGCTTTTGCTAGAAGCGCTTCTGCAAAGAAGCATATACAAATTTTTATAAAAATTTTAAGTAATTCATGCAAAAGCACTTGAAGTGCTTCTTGATGAAAGCACATGTTGGGTGCTTCTCAAAAAACCCCTTAAAAACGCTTTTATAATCCAAAAGCACTTATATATATTTTTGCCAAATGCTACCAAAAGCGCTTTTACTAATATGAAAGCGCTTTTGACAATTCTAAAAGCACTGCCAAACGGGCCCTTAGTGAATGATAATAAATGATAATCTCACCCAACCCTGCCACCCCTAGTCCCGACCCACCTGTGACTTTGATCCCATTGCGTACCACCATTGTACCTGGCAGTCCAACCCACCGGCCTCTCTTTATCTATTTTCCTTTCTCTCCTCTCTCCCTTTCTCTGTCTGGCTTTTCTCTGGTCGGTTGCAAGGGTTAGGGACCTTGTCGATCTCTAGATAGATGGATGTCGACCATCGATTTGGAGGCCGTTGGTAAGGTCATGGCCGGAGAAAGATTGGTAGATGAGAAAAGCCGGACATGGAAAATGTGAGGCCTTGCATAATGACTTATAAGGGTTTGAATTTCTTCTTCTATTTCCAATTAATTTTGAGATGAATGTCTATATTTCTTTAGGTTATAGATTTTTTTTTTTTGGTGTGTAATAAGGGTATTTTAAAATTTAAGAGTGTGTATTGAGAAATTAAATAACTTTTTAAAAAAAAAGTGTGAAGTGAGAGAAAGATGAGTGTGCATATATGTAAGAAGCACTCTGTAGATTACATAGATGCATGGTTCAATTCAGTTTGACCAGTTGAAAAAAGCACTGAATCAAATAATTATCACCCTTTCAGTTTGTGTTTTTCAACTCTTTAAGAAGGGACCAATTTCTTCCTTTAGTAGTTGGAAACAAAGAGAGATTTTTGCTTCCCATTTAAAACGGACCGTATACTATAGAGTTTGATTATAAACATTAAAAAATATCCTTTTCACAATAACTCAGGAGCTTTATTGGTACGTAATTCGAGCTAGATACAGATTACCGACACATACTGCCACAACTAGAAATTGACGTTTGCTCACTTCTAAAAGATTCAGACTTATACAGCCCTCATCCACATATACACACCCATAATAACATTTCCATTAATTCCCTATGTACCCTCTACTATGCATGGTTCTTATTGCACAGTAGTGTACATGGTATCTTTATATGGATTTTGTACGTACCAAAACCAACAAGTACTGGTTGCTAATTGGTTGCAATTTAGATGCCGGCAGTGCACTCCGGCGGGGTTACCCGGTTCCGGGATTTGTCGGTACAGTAATCGTAGATCATGTGGTTGATACGTACCCACCTGTATCTCCTATATTCAAGGGCATTAAGGGCTTGGTAGGCGGTTCCTTCCCACCAGTTGGAGTTGCTTGCGGCACAGTTGGTTTGCCCTGGCACAGGGCACCCCTCAATATCAAATTCCTTGTAATAAGAATAGAAAGGGGCTTTGCTCCAGTCTATCTTCTCAATCCCACCTCTGGTTGCCCAATCATCAGCTTCCCACAATGTTGAGTACACTCCCATTGGTTGGAGCTTTGGGTATGGGATTCCTTTGGCTTCATTGTTCTTGTACACCCTTATGGGCACTTGATCCACATAGAATCTACACACCACCAACAATTAATGGCATTAATTAATAACACTACAAATTTTAAACATTAATTACCGCAAATTAAAAAAAAGAAAGCTTGTTTTTATTAGTTATTTTTGTAGTTCAGTTTGACATGATAACATGTTAGATATATAATAATTAATTAAGAGTATTCGTGGTGTTTAATTAAGTTGTTAGCTTACACAATATGGTGATGGTTCCAGAGTATTGTGTAGGTGTGGAAGTCTGCAGCAGGGTCAAACCAGAGGTTGACCCTTTGCTCCTTATCACCTTTGCCATGAGCATAAATATTGGTTTGGACAGTATAAGGCTGCCCCGTTCTGTTCCCCAAGAATTCAAAGTCTAGCTCATCACGCACTGAATCTGTGTCTGAGTTCATCTACCAAAAAAAAAAATTCATTTAAAAACCAAGAAACCCAATGAAAATTTATACTTAATTTGGATTCTATTACTAAGTGCGTCTGTGGATTTACATAGAAAGCAGTGACAGTTCCAGCAGAGTCTCCAGGGATGAGCTTGATCTTCATGCTCACACGCCCAAACAAGTACTTGTGTTTGGAGGCAAACCCACATCCTGAAACGTGTATCAGATCGATTTAGTAGTAGAAGTCAAACAATAAACTATATATATATTTTGCCAATCTTTGTCGAAACAAAATCCAATTGATGAGCTTCTTTTCAAGCAATATTTTACTAAATATATATAATAAGTTGACCCCACGATGATGAATATTAATTTAATTACCAGAATTTTGGTCAAGAATAAGTTGGATGGCCCTGCCTCCATCGATTTGCCTGATATGGGAATCAGACCATGTGACTTGGAAGTCTTGGAGAAAAGTGGCTGGTCGTCCAAAGGCTGAGAGAGAAAACAATGCAAGAAAACAAAAGCAAAGAAGAGAAGCAATAATACTCCTCATGATGTAGTCTCAATAAGAATGAGAGAGCTAGTAGTGAGGAACTATATTTGTGATTATAGAGTTAATATATATTATGAATGTGATATAGCGGAGAGGACTTGTGGGCTACTATTTATATACGTATAATTGGGAGACTGAGGAAAGATTATTGATTACGACTGTTGGTGATTCCTAATGGAAAGTTCCATCATATCATAGCTTTCCATCCAGCTAATAGCTAGCTAGCTTTTGTTAGGCCCTACCCAACACTTTGTATTCTAGCTTCTTCGTTAATCGCCCGCCTTCATTAATTGAGATCATTTTGTTAATTTCTCTTAATCTTAATTTACAATATGCACACCATCACACTTGGACTATTATTCTAATTAAGTTTTGCAGGGACCCCATATACGTTATGTAATGTCTTATATGCCACCAAATTTTAGTGGTGGATTCAAAAATTTATCTTTTTAGAAACATGATATCGATAATTCTTAAACATTGTAAAAAATATGAGGAATCCAATGTGCATATTTGTAGCTTGAAAACTACATCTATAAATCATTTTTGTCAAACAGTTTTTATTCTCACTCCTTCAAATTTAATTGGGGAACAAACGGCTGAGTTGGTTCAATATGGTCCCTAAGCACTATGTGTGGATACACGCTATGCATAGTTATTAAAAGTGAAAAATGCAACCTAAACTGAGTATGACACAAGAATATATTATTTTACATGCTACTATTTTCTTTTCTTTTCTTATTTCTTTATTACTACCATGCATCTATAAATCTATAGCATACCCCGCAGCTTACAAAGTTACAAGTACTATTAGTTTATGTGTGGATGTGAAAACTGCCCAACTCATGACATTGGAAGAGAATAGTAAGGTTGGTGATTGTGATTTTACATGGAGAATTTAATGAAAAACCTAACTCTATGGCCTAGCTAGGCCCTTAAGCCCATCAGTGTTGGGTAGACTGGATTAGAATTTTCTTGGTCAACTTGCCCTGAAGTTAAAGCCATCCAAACACAAATTAATTCGTCCTATATATGTATATTTAGTGTATACAGCCAACAGAAGTTGATTGACATGGAACTGCTGACTGGCCATTAGTTTAATATATATGGACCCCAAAAACTGTTTCTTTCACTTTACAGGCTGGGATTTGTTATTACAACTTACAAGTAAAATTTTACACAACTAGATTATATATATTATTGGAGCTTTGCGCTGTCATCCAAAGTTCCAAACTATCAACCTCAAGCACAATCATGCAAATTCTGAATGCGATAATTAAAGATACATTTATGATCATGAAATGTTGATATAGCTCAGTTTTCTTTTATTAAAATATAATTTTTTACTGTTATAATGGATTATATGACATAAGGTGTTCTTATAATAAAAGGGAAAACAGATTCAGTGTGTAGTTTGATACTCATTTTGGTATTAAATATTTTATTAAAATCATTGAAATAGGAGTAGAGAGAGATAAATAAAAACTATAAAAATTTTAATAATTCTGATGATGAGATACCTAATAATAAAATGGGTACTAAACTAGTTAGATACCAAATTTGTACTCGATAAAAGGTGTTTGTTTTAAATGAGCCTCTGCTAAAAATGGGGATTAAGGCACAAACTTTGTTAAGTTTGGATGAGGACCGGCGTAAAAAGAAAAAACCAAAATGGGAGAAAATCGAACTTTTGTCTATAAGATTAAGTACCTACCATTAAAACCATATGTCCCAGCACAGCAGTCGCTAGAACAATTGCACCCTTCTATTACACGTAAGAAATGGATAATTGGCCGAATTGCATACAATGAGGATCGTTCGTGTGACACGTGGCTAGTCTAACACCAATCAAAGCTTTGTTGGGTTCGGGATTAAATTTGGTGTCAGAATATTTTGAAAATTAGGAATGTAGGACCCAAGGCCCACGAGTGAACGACTGTGATGCTACAAGTCAAGCAAATCAATTTTCTCCTTGCACTTATTGTATGAGTCCTCCACCAGTCCTACACTCCTACTACGTCCAAAAAGTAATCTTATTTTGAATATTTTTCTTTCTTCAAAATGAGATTGCATGTTTTCCAGAACCTCAAATGTTGGAAAAGAACGATCAGATCGATCAACAAATAAACATTTTAGACACTCATTCATTTTTTAGGATTTGTAGTTTGGCTACCTAAAATATACAGTTAAATCTTAAATCATCCTCAATTCTAAAAAGACAATTATATATATACTATTATTAATATATAATAATTGTAATTTTAGGTCATTTTTCAACTGAACTTAGTTTTTGACTGGTCTTTTAATATATATGACAAAGACTTCTATGTAATGTATATACATATATTCTCATAATATTTTTTCACATTCTATTTATGTGACTATTTATTGTGAGAATAAGAGTATATATAATTATTACATGTAAGGTTTTTTCAGCATATATTTATTGTGACATTTATTATTATTATTATTTGCATTATCTTTTGTGATAAAAGGCCTCTGATGGGTTAATCTTTATTACTTTCTCTCTTCTTTATTAAAAATAATGAAATTACAATGAATACAATCTCACGAAGATGGTTCTTCTGAGCTCTACCTTGGATTGTTTCAAGAGCTTTTTTTTTTCTCACACAACTGAGGTTCTCTCTAAAGGTGATTTTTGAGATGGATATGAATGAGTGAGTTGTGAAATGAAGATGTTTGAAGAGCTTTTTTTTTTCTCACACAACTGAGGTTCTCTCTAAAGGTGATTTTTGAAATGATGGATATGAATGAGTGAGTTGTGAAATGAAGGAAATAAGATTTATATAGGATTTGAGAAGAGGTGGGATCAAAATTATAAAGGTTCCTACTCG
Source organism: Purshia tridentata (assembly GCA_003254885.1). Taxonomy (NCBI): domain Eukaryota; kingdom Viridiplantae; phylum Streptophyta; class Magnoliopsida; order Rosales; family Rosaceae; genus Purshia; species Purshia tridentata. Next base: position 22,205 of record QANT01005427.1, read on the forward strand.
ATTTGAAGGTCCGTTTTAATAATGAAATTAAGTTCATCCTTACAATAACCAAGTCCTCATCATGAATGGATCATCTTCATCTTCTCATTTGATCACTATGAACCTATTTATTAATATATATTAACTTTTGTTTAGGTTCATCCTTCACTTAATTAAGGATGGATTCCCAACACCAGTCCTGAAAATAGCATAATGATGAAAAACATAGTCATAAGGTGCTCAGGTTGTGTCAGAAGGAACAAGGGGTAGAGATATAGAAATTAATTCCTAACCTGCCAAATATGAAAGCGGACACTTTATAGAGGCGGGGCAGCTCCATGCATTATTTTGAAGTACGTACAAGATTTAGGTAGATATCAAGTCCAGTTTAAACACAAAAAGGAACTAATAATTATGGATTAATGATTTAGGTAGATCTCAAGTCCTAGATTTGAATTAATAATTAAAGTTCCAAACGTGTGCATGTTTCTCCACAATTATGGATGTGGATGATCGTTTTCGTAAAGGAGCTATCAGTCTAATCACTTAGAAACAAACTATACATATATATATTATTCACTTCACAAGATGATCAAGATGAAAAAGTTGATGGTGCTACTGCTATCTTAATTACCAGTACGTACTGCCCTCACGCATTCAAGCTGCAAATTATGACCTACTTTCAAACTAGCTTGAAAATGAAATATTATGGGAATCAAGAAGTGAATTCAGCCGATCAATTGGAGAAAAGTTCAAAGACCAACAATATAAAAATCACTATATATATATATCAAATTAACACTCTCGACATATAGGATGTGTAGAAAAACTAACAAATTAAAAAAGTGAGAATAAAAATCGAAGATTTCAAATTCAAGACTTCTATATCCAAAGCTCTCTAACACCATGTAAATGATTAAACCTCAAAACTTAAATTACTAAGAAATTTTGTAATAATGTATTATATATATATCAAGCTAAGCTAACAGACAATAATTGGAAAGCCTCTGCTTGAAAAAAGCCAATAGAGTAGTACATGGTCCTTTTCAACATATCGAATAGAAGGTTTTGATGGGTCACAACCTCTAGCGCTATATCTAATAATTTTGGGTCATCAGATTGTTGACATTTCGCCTGTGCTATATAATAATTGGTCTATACATTATGAGACGCTGCATTAATTTTTTATTTATCATTTTGCAGGAATAGGAAAACAAATGAAAGTTACAATGGCGCAAAAACTAATAATTAAATTTTATTTTTTTTATTTTTCCAACCATTTATTAAGGATGCGATTTTGTCCAGAGAAAATAAGAATTATTTGCTGCCAGTAATGGGGAGAGATAGAGATCTGTTGAATTTTCTCGGTTTGATCTTCCGTAAGCGTTTGAAATATGATATA
>QANT01005428.1:0-92064 GCA_003254885.1 Purshia tridentata
TCTCTTACCAATTCATCGACATGTTAAATTTTGTGAAATTTAGTTGCCAATCTATCGTTCATCACACCCAAAATTTGAAAGTTAAAGCTCAAAACAGTAATTCTACACTCTTAAAAGTTAACATAAATGAGAAAAAAATAAATAAAAAAATTTGTTGTCGATCAAGGATGGGTGCTTCTTGTATTGAAAGTATATATGCTGATCGACTGCCCAGTAGTGCCGATCTATTGGCATACTTATTAATTCGCATGCAGTTGACGTGTAGACGGTGTATTAATTAGACTAGGATTTCTCATTTTATATATATATATATATATAACATACTATCACATATGTACTTTGGCATCAAATTAGGCAAATCTTGTTCTACCCCTAGAATTTCCCTAAGTTTTCATTGTGCTTATGTAATTAATTATAATTTATCTTATTAGCATGATCAAATTATTTTAAGAATAATCACAAAATCTTTGGACTAATTATTTTACGTGAAAAGTTGTCTTTTGGAAGAAAACAACTTGGGGACCAATGGGGGGTTGTTTGTTCAATGAAATTAATGTCTAATTGGCCTATCTTCTATACATTTTGGAAACATGTATGAAACATGGTCGCAGTTAATCATATTAAATATAACTTAATTTTACTGCAATATGTATGACCCAAAATCTTGTATATAGTTTTAGGAGGGTTGAGGGGACGACAACTTGAATATAATTAATACCATAAAAGTAAGATCGAATTTTGTTTTTCGAATGCCATTTTGAATAGCCCTTCACAAAAACTAAAAGATAATAAAATCATATGAAAGTAATTCATTTTTTAAAACAGAAATAGAAGAACATATGCACTGAACTGTTTGAATTCTATAGAAACCTAAACATTTCTTATAACCACAATACATTACCCCTTCTTTTCATTAAGTGCATGTAAACTAAAGCGCTCTCTCTCTCTCTCTCTCTCAATTCTGGAAATGCACTTGGAAACCTAAATATATATACCAATTTTCTAACACCAGCACTTAGGAAAAAATAATGAAAGTGGCAGTAAGTTTGGTTATAGTAGTTGTAACAACAACAGTATTTTGGCCTACACAAGAAGCTAAACTTTATATAGTAGGAGGCCATGAATTTGGTTGGACTATACCTCCCGATGCTTCCTATTCACCAAATATTTATTCTCGTTGGGCTTCACAGTTTAAATTTTTAATTGGTGACGTACTAGGTAAACTTTTTTTAGTTATTTTAGCTAAATAATTTGTTCAATGATTTATTTATATTTATTTATCTTATTTTGCAGTTTTTGACGACAAAGGTAAAATGACGAATGTTGCTAAAGTCAATAAGGAAGATTATGATCGTTGTAATGTGACAAATGCCGAACATGTGTGGTTTGGACGACATATGTATCAATTTAAGCAACCCGGAATGCATTACTTCACTAGCGCTTTCGAACAGTACTGCATCAAAGGTCAAAAATTAGCTGTTTGTGTCAAAAGTTCTCTCTAAACTTTGAATTCTACGTGCAGCTGCCACTGTTTTGAAGCTTCTTCTAATAGATTTTATAAGTGAAAGGATTCTGTAGATCGAAAAGTGTGTCTGTAGTTGTGTGTTTCTGTTGGTACGTTTATATAATAAAGTGTTTCTATACACTCCAAAAAGTACTCTTATTATTAGAGGTCTTGACTCTTGCTTACTATTAAAATTTTTCCCTCCAATTTAATAGACATGGTATTTAAGGTTAATGTATCATTTATTAGCTAAGAATTCTTCAACAGATGTGTGAGCTTAATGAATAAAGGAGTTTACTTTTCAAATTTAGATTCCTTTTTGTTCTTATTTTTGTTTGTTTCAATCCTAATTTTATAATACATATTCAATTATTGAAAAATATAGATGTTAATTTTCATACTCAGCCCATTTTTAATTCATTACACTTAACAGATTTGGCTTTTCTATTTTTAGATATGATGTTATTTGTATCTTTCTTGAAATCCAATCCACTTATGTAAATCCAACGATTTATGACTTATCATATTAATTAGTATGTTTAAAAATAATAAGCCATTAGATTTATATAAATGAATGAGATTTGATGATGATTAGTAAGGGATCTAAATTCCTAAGTTTCTCAATTTCGTCTCATTTCAATAATATGATTAGTGAATGTAAATAATGATTAAGAATGTACATGTCCTAACGAGTTAAATCTTAGTACTGTCCCCTTTAATAGGCTTGGGAAACAAAAGAGTTGGGAGTAGTCCAGACATGGAAAAACAAAACGTCTGTGAGAATTTGGTGTCCATTATTAACAACAATAAAAGTGAAAGTAGATGAGAGAGAAGAGAGCAATAAAGTAGAAGTCGGCAACTCACTATTTTATTTACACTGGGATAATAACATATATATATATATATATAGGCAGCCATATCACATGTCTGCTTAATGAGTTTACTTGATTAAGTAAACTCTATGTTGGCGACACATGTAAAGGACATCCACCACATGCTTCCAATAAAATGTTTACAACAACGTCAAAAGACAGAATTTTACAACCAAAGAGAGGGCACCGCAAAAAGAGAAACAAGGAGTCTTTGCCTTTTAACTTAGACTTTAAGTGCATGTAGTAGTCTTTACCATTACCACCCTCTCAGGGTTTCAATATCTCTCTCTTGTGCATTCATACAGCACAATGGATGCATTTTTTGATCCATCTTTGCATCCATCTTTTATAATCGGGCAACCATTACAAGGGGTGAGCAATGTGATGAGCGATGGCACCAAGGTAGTGACCGAGGTTGTATCGAATGACGACAAAATCCACATGTGCCTCTTCCTCATAACCCAGAACATCCGTGATGAGAAAGATATGGTTGTTGGGTTCGACACAGAATAGTCCTTGGTAGAAATGATGGATGGCAAATTTGAAGCTCGGATAGTACTCATAAAACTCTTCTCTTGTATTGGCTGTGTCCTTATAAGATTAGACCCAACCCTTCTCCATCCCTCCAAAAAAATTTTATGATGAAGGACATCATCTTTGTTGGGGTTCAGATGAAACATGATGTTATGAAGCTCAAACAGAACTTCGGAATCGAAGTTAGGAATGCGGTGGAGCTGAGTGAGTTGGCAGCCAATGTTCTTGGGCAGCCTCGGCTTGTTGCTTATGGAGCAAGGGACCTGGCAAGTGAAGTTTTGGGACTTGGGCTTGATCAGCGGCCTATGGGTGTGATATGGTTGGGTTGGGGTGCCAAATCTCTTACACCTCAACAGACTGAATGTGCAACTGTCGATGCCTATGTTACTTACAAAAATGGGAAGAAGCTACTGAGCAGCTAGGATTGAGTGCCTTCAGTTGACGCTTTTTCAGATGGGATCTGAGATCTCTGCGTGAAACTACTTTTTAATGTCAGAGAGACCACAATTTAGTACTAGATGTCTTGTTTCGTTTGATTTTCTGTTCCTCTTTTAGCTTGGGCCTTGTTTGTTAGTATCCGTGCTCTTTTGGGCTGTATTAAAGTTTGTATTTCTCGCGGGAATGAAGATTAATTTAGGATTGTAAATTGTTATCATGTTGTGTAATTATACATGCTTTTTTGTACTGTCAAATATAAAATGACAGCCTAATAGGGACAACTAGGCTTATCCTCGTTCTATGAGTTTGGTTCCACCTCCGAACTCCAGTCATGGCTTCCATATTCCCACAATTCGTGTCACATCCTAACCCTCACCCACTAAACCATCTCTTCCCATGTCAGACCACCACAAACTCACCACAGTTTTCCATACACAGACCACCTAAAAAATACTTCCCCATCACCACATGCACTACTTCAGACTCTACTCAACCTGACTTCCCAAGCCCAAACTCTGAAACCACCACCAGTTCAGAGACTTTCCCTATCGAAAAACGAAGAAAATCCGAAATCACCCGGGATAGGAAGTCAAAAACCGGCCTTGTAAAGCCCGAACCACGCAACTTTGAGATTGGCTGGAAGAGAACCAAGGAGATTCAGCTGGAAAAGCCAAAAGGTTATGTCATAGCTGACTTCTTGGAGAAGTTGGAGGACTTAATGGGAAGAGAATTTGGTTCCATGGAATTGCTGTTAAAGGCTGCAGAGATTGTGGCTGAGAGGGCAAGAGAGGAAGCAGAAGTGTTGAGAGATGAAGGTAAAGTGGAAGACAGAATGGTCACTGAATTGTTTAGGGTGTTGAGGTTGATGGAAATGGACATGGTTATGGTCAAGGCTGCAGTGAAGGAAGAGACTCTGAGTGAGAGGCTTGAGCAGGCTAAGGCAAGGTGCAGGCAAGCTAAACTTGTTGCTCTGTCTTTTTGAAAGCTAATGTAGCAATGTAACAATGCAGCATCGATCTATTTTCTTATTCACACTTCTTTGGTTCAAAAGGATAAGCATGAAAAGGAAAAATGCTTTGAGTTGTACATTTGATTTTGGCAAATGGGTTTCTTCCAATTTGTCTGCAATTGGGAAAATGAAAATATATTCAGCAATTTGTGATGGGTAACTTGAATACTTGATCTGTTGCCCTTCGAGCTTAAGTGGCATGAGATGGACAGAGTAGAAATTATAGGTTTATATCTTCTTTCAAATAAAATAATCTGCATGTTATAGAGCCAGACACCAACAAAGCAAACACATATTTCTCACTGCAAATGAGAGGTTGGGACGCAAGGATTGCACAACCTAATGCTTCAGAATGGTTCTCATGGTCGTGCATTAGACACTCTTTAAAGAAGAAAACCCTGGATGTGTCGTAAAGCCCCGGAAGCCAAGCATCTATGCATGTTCAAGGAAGCGCAGAGATTTTTAACCAGCATCTCGCAGATTGGTGCGGGAGCAACCCTCATTAGCTGGCAGTTTAGGTTTGCTGCTTGTATCCCCCGAAAAGAAATTGGTAAAAAAAAATTAAATAAAAAGAAAAATTTGCATACAAATGAATCGAATATATAGAACTAGCATTCCATACAAGTTGATATGGGACTACTCCTGGTACAAAGTGACATATTTCTCTGGGGGTAAACGAAAGTTCCATTCATTATCCTAATTTGAAGGTTGCTCTAAGTAAGTCCTTTTATTTCTTTTTCTTTTTCTTCTTCTTCTTTTCCTCTGAGTAAGTCTTTTTAAATGCTTGGATGATATAGCGAACATGGAGATCATCTTTAGGAATTTCACTAAGCAAATGGTGAGCTGCCTGATGGTCCCCTGCAGCCAAAAGGGCCTGATACATCCTGCAAGTATTCCAAGATAGAAAACCAAAGGTTAACAAAATCATTTCAGATCCTTGGGAAACAGGGTTTTCAAGCAAGAACTAAACAAAAGAAAATAATAATAATAATAATTTCCACAAGCAGCAGCATTATTTACCTTAGGTAACTTAAGGTGTTGTAAGGTAGGCCAGCAGCTTCATACTCCTTCCAAAGTAATAAACTACTTTGCAGATCTTTGGCATTAACACAAGCGTGGAGCAGAAAATCAAGGCATTTTCGTGAAGGGGTCAGGCGAACCTCATTTTTGATAGCATGAAGCAAGTCTAGGCCCAACTGCAAATATGTAGAGTCTAATTCTGCGACTAGGCAAAAGACCTGCAGATTTGTGACAGCAAAGCCACATAGTGGGTTTTGTTAGTTTGAAACATACTGCAAGGGGTATCTTCTATCAGACTTTCAGAAAACAGATGTGATATACAATTAAAAAAATCAGTATGGGAAAAGGAAAGCCCACAAAATTACCAAAAGAGGACCACATTCATAGATCCAAAATGAAAATACATATTACATACTGAAAGAGTTGAACCAAATTTACTGTAGAAAATTTGATTATCCAAAGGTAGAGATATAATTTAATCAATTACAATGGAATGCTGCTTCCGAAATAAGATGTTCATTCACAAGTCAAATGCAAGAGAAGAATAAACCTGATCAAAAATAACTTCTAGAGCCAATTCGTCAGTACAGAATTTATCCCTGAGTTGCTTGAGCAAGTTGACGGCAGGTCTAAATCAATAATAGAAAGAGACATAAGCAACTATGTGTTATTAAAAATAATCAAACAGATGAAAATTATACAATTTAATATATTGATGCGCAAGTTTAAAATAACCAATGTGGGATTCATATTCTCAACCCAACTGTTGTAGGTACGGACCTTAAATGCTTGTATCGAACGCAATGTAAGATGGTTCTCAAGCAACCATCAACCCAATAGTCTGGATCATCTATTTCCTCAAGTAGAGGGAGTACTCTGCTTAATTCTTCATCAGACTGAAGGTGCTCCTAAGAGATGATTAAGAAAGTGTTAGATGTTTTTACAAGACAAAAGAATTCAAGCATTAATTTAAGAACTCACAATGAGACTTATAACAGCTTTTGGCTCCAAACTGCATTCAGCTTGCTTCATCTTTTCATATATATTAAAGGCATCGAGAAATTGCCCATGTGACGCAAGGGCTTGGACAAGCACGCTTTTAATTTCATTCACGTTCTTAGTTGGAATCCTTTTATCTAAGAGTACCTACGATATAAAAATATCAGTAAGATCGCCAGAAACAATATGTATTTATAGAAGAGCAGACACCTTCACAAACTTGAATATATCTAAAGACAGTTTCAGAAATTATCACAAAGTAGAAACCTAAAGCTTCTACTGTAGACTTGTTGAGCCATAGTTCTGGTAAGCTAAATAAAATGGAGAAGTTAAAAACAATTAAGTAGTAAGGAGAAAGATAACCTAGAGGCATAAATACAAACTGACGTAGCAAAGTCATAATCACTGATAACCTAGAACATAAGTTCTTCAATCATATGCTGTTACTGTTTAAAGGTTCAAAACTAAATTACAGCTTACAGAAAGTATTCTCTACTCTGGACTTGGTAGAGCCAAGTTGCTGCATGCACAAATACCTGTTTTGCCTTTTCAAACTGTCCACAAGTTGCATATCCATTTATAAGTGCCATGAAAACTTGCTTGGTAACTTGAGTTCCAGAACACTTCAGTTCTTCATAATACTACAAGTAGATATCCAATCAGCTCATTTAAATCACACATAAAATATTAGTGAATTTTGTGGAAACCGAAAAAATCTAGATTGAACTTTGTATAATATGACGACAGATATACATGGAACTTCTGCTGGAACATAGATTTCAGGTTACCTTATTAATATCCTCTTCCGAGTTGCAGTTGCTTATTAGATAGCTGAAAGTCTGGGAATCTGGTTTTACAGCTGCTTCTTCCATTTGTCTGAGAACTCTCAACCCACCATACATGTTCTTCTGCAGAGCATTCAGGATAGTCATTATCCAAAACCATAAGCAAGAATAAAATCATAATAAGATGCAAAATAAGACAATATATGAACGTAAGAAGCAGATTTAGTTTGATAACATGAAGATAGCCAGGTAATATATAAAGCGGGAAGAAAGCAAGAATACATAAAGGTATGTGCACCAAGTAAAAGAACATAAAAACAATCTCATACAACCAAGAACAACACCTCTCGTAAATATCCCGCCATTATAGCATTGTACATGCTAGTTGTGGGCTTCACATTCATTTTCTCCAAATCACTCAGCATGCTATATGCACCCTCATACTGCAATGGAAACAAAATATAATATTGTGGTATGGTTTAACTTCCATATTATGTGATTGTCAAAATATAATATATGGTAGAGAGTAAGAGAAAAGAAAAACTTAGACATGCATGTATGCACAGATGGAAACAAATGAAGGAACCAGGTAAAAACTTACATCTTTCATTTTCACACACAAACTTATCATAATCCTGAAAGTTTCTTTACTTGGATTTAATTTGTGACGGCAAATCACCGAATAGATTTGCCGAACCTGGTAAGGTGGGGAGAAAAATATCAGAACAATGATATATGCTTGATAATATAAAAATTCCTAACTTTGAGGATTAATCATGCAAAAATCAATAGCATGCACAAAAATGCATAAGAGATGATTAAAAACAATAGCCAACTACCAAACAGAAACAAGCAGTGGGACGACAAGAGCATCATAAATGCGAAATCTTCGGTTCTGATGGTTACGAATCATTGCCATTCTGATTCTCACCATAAAAAAAAAACCATTGCCATTATCTTCTCAATCTTGTTGTGCTCTTTTTTGGGAACACATGCATATATGATATTCCATGCTTCTTTTGTTTAAAATCAAAATTTTCACTTGGAGGTTGTCTATATTGTGAGTTAAACATTAATTGCCCAATGCCCACCATAATCATAGGCAGCACTCACATAATTAATATGTGGAGAAAAAAAAAATAGAATAAAGCAGCATACCAGATTAAAATCACAGCTCTCATCACTAGCATGTACAATGGAGTGCAGTGCCTCCATCGGCAAGGTCAAGCCCAGTTTACACATCTCGTCAACTATTTCAAGAGCCACATGCACCTATATTGACATAAACGGACAAAAGCAATCTTTTTAAGAAACAGAACAGACAACTTATTGACATAAACTAGAAATCAAAGAGATTCTTATCTGCAACATATACAAAACTATAGAAGGAGCAAGTTTGGAACTCAATGTATTGTTCTATCCTTTTAGTCAACAGATCAACCATACCTTAAGTGAATCACAACAGTGCATGATAAGCTTCTCATAAGATGCAGATGAAAGCGTCACCTCCAATTTCTTGTGCAAGTTTTTAAATTTTGAAATGACATCTTCAACCTTCAACATGCAATAATAACAGTGTAAACATACCACTCTAATGAGAAACATCAAGCAACAAATAAATCACCATTTGTGAATTAACAGATCATGCAAAACAAGGTATCTAATCACTCAAAACTTTCCAATTACAGTTGAAGTTCCTTGTGCAGTTATTAACACAGAAGATGGAAACTGATTGCATGTAATTATCATCCAAGAATCAGTATTCCAAAATAGGGTTCACATTCGAGCAATGGCCCTTGATTAATTAGAAAAATAATATCTTTTTCAGTAACCAGAGACTAGATCTACAAGAGCCACAAGTTCAAGGACGACATTTTGATCTACAAACAAATTTCAGTGGTAGTTTGTTGGGACATGAATATTTATTGTACATTATATTTAGCATTCTTTTTCAAGTTTGTTAAGACTTAAGAATTTTGGTTATCTCTTTTGTTGTTGGGCATGGGTCATAACTGAGAGCCACAGGTCTTATTTTATTACCAAGCCAAGCTCGGGTACCAAAAAATTATGTGGGCCTTTTATTTAGCATTCCTTTTCCCAAGTCCTATTACAAAATTGGTAACTTCAAGTGTGCATAATGCCTTCAAAGTTCCTATTACTAGAAGTTGATAAATAGAATAATGAGTCTTGGATATTAAAGGCGTGGTTGCCTATTGTGTCTTTCTCTCCATTTTTCTTCACCGTAAACTGTTCACACACTACTGTTCATTGCAGAGAGAAAACCAAGTTTCCTTAATATCTTACCCTTCCTCTTTGCAGATCCAATCATTTCCCCTTGCTTACCCAATCAAAACCTAAAACCAAAGTTTGTCTTACAACCGTTAGCCCCCTAAAAGCTCTTCAAAACAGCTACAAGAACTAAAGCTAGCTCCCAGCCTACCATCGAATTCCAAGCAACCTGTTTTCTGATTTTAGAATCCACTTTGAAAAACTTAATCTTTTACCCTATATGTTCTTAATCTTTTAAACCATAACTTAAACCTCCTTTACAATCTTAATCCTTCAAATCATAATTTTTTAAACCCTACAGCCCACCACCATATGCAATTGTAATTTGTAGGCAGGTTTCTAAATCTGTCCTGCCTACAACTGTTACGTGCCCAAGTTGTTGGTTTGAGAGAGTCAGCTGATTGTTGCAAATAAATAGGGATGTAGCCTTTTTGAATTTATGTTGTTGATTTAAATTAGGAGACGTTGGTTTAGTGGTGGTTTAGTGGTCTATCTTTTCAGTTCTGGTCCTATTTTTGTGGGATTGGTTGTAAGTGGAACCACACCTTTATAAGGTGTTTCAGTTACGAATAAAGGACGACTATTTTGATTATTGTTCATCTTTTTGAGCAGAGGCATCAGTTCCTCAATAAACTGAACTCCAAGACTACTTGGTTTCAATATAGGGCCTACCAAACCAAAAGGGGGCGCAGCTCAGTACATACCAACAACACACCAACTCTAGCAGGGGCTGTCTTTATTTTTTCAGTAAGAAACGAAACAATCTTATTTATCATGAATTAAAAAACGTATAGTAGCTGTGGACAAGTGTCCACTGAAAGTACAAAACATACTTACTCATCACTAACATAGTATATACATAACACAAGGGTACACCATCTCAAGAAACTGCAGCCCCCAATCTGTATAAATGAGGAAGAATGATATTTCTCTAGATTCTTTAGAAACCAAAGCCCACATATGCATCCTAACCCACAAGAAACCTACCCCCTCTTCACCCAAAAAAAAAAAAAGGCCATTACACAGAAACTCCATAACACTTTCACCTGTTTCCCTCCACCAAAAGCACAATATCCCTCGTTGAATAAAGATGCACATGAAGTTAGAATCACCCAACTCAATCTTGGCACCCCAAACAACTTTTTCCATAATCTGAGCGGAACTGAACAATGACGAAATAAACTATCAATACTCTTATCTGCCCCTAGAAGGTGCTATCTAAAACTACCAACTTCATTCATAAATTATTGATTAAGTTTCTAGAATCATGAGTTTAGTTTTAATTTTTTTTTTTTTCAATCTGTATGGAATACAGAACCTCCAATGTCAATAGATAAAATTAAACTCAACCTATAGGCTATAGCCGGCAGTGGTCTATTAAGCAACTCCTAGCTACACTTTTTTTTTTAATATCCAGAAATCTCCCAAACCCGCTTCGCGGACCCGGGCTCGAAACTGGAGCCTCCTGCCAAACCCCAAAATCTTTAGGAGACAAGAAACTCTAGCGACTGCTAGGTAGGTACCTTGAGGGGGGTTTGAACCCTCAGACCACTTGGGAGCAAACCAAAGGCCTGACCATTCCAATTGACCCCTTGTTGGTACTCCTAGCTACACTTGAGAAAACCAGTCCTCAATTCCTTCCCCTTTGCCGTTGAAAGCATTGCTACAATTACAAACCAAAATCTAATGCAAATAAAAAAATAAGTGCCAAATTTTTTATAAAGAAAAAAAATGTGCATAGCTTTTACAGAGAAGCAGAAGTGCCTACTTGAGGAAATTACCAGCAGCATTCATGAGAAGTTCCTCACCGCTAAATTTGGAATGCCAACAACATAACTATAGATGAAGTTTGTAATATCCTCTGCTGCACAGTCTGCAATTTATCAAAATAATGACGTCTCTATAAGCATTTCCAGTGCATAAGTATTAAAGAACCAATGGAACCCTCAATCCCTTTTTTTTTTTTTTTTTTTTCCTAGAGTAAAATCNTTTTTTCCTTCCTAGAGTAAAATCAGTTTCCACTTGTATTTCCATTATGAAAGAATTGAAATTGAAAAACAAATATAACTGCCACCAGTCAGAAAAATATGATTATCATGAACATACCACAGGCTTTAAATGTCAGAAGGAACTTCTCGGCAAAAGCCTCCAATAGTAGCCTTCCTAAGCATCTAAAAATGCAAGCCACATAATCCATTGATGAGAATTTTGTTATGTCCACAATTTTCAACAGCTGCAAAATCTCCTTCTTTCGGTCACTTTCACAAAGTGCTAACAAATAATTCTCTGCAATATGAGAACAATGTAGTAAGGTTTCCAGTGATGTCAAATGCAAGAGCTGTGTCTTTGTCAAAAAAACACCCTGAAGTGCAGAAAAGGCCAGTATCCATTTTCACAACATCCTAATTATTATATGCACTGAATATCCATGGTGGACACATTTGTTAAGCAAACTGCCAGACATCACTCAAGAAAATAACATTAATTGCAACCATGTCATCCATAGAGATTTTTATCTGAATCCATATTGAGTTTGAAACTGGTATTGGCATATAGAATTATTATTTTTTTTTTGGGCATATAGATTGTTTCTTTTTTACAAGTAATCAATCTAAAAACTGATAAAGTCATTCAAACATGAATTAAAAAATCTTCACATCATTTGAGTTTTAAAGAATGTTATATCTGAGATTTTGAGATCATTTTCCATTCTCTTTAATCAATAAGCAACTCCACATTCTAGAATTTGTCAAAAAGTAAGTACCACAAAATTACGATAGAGATATGCGTGCAGCTCAAATGAACGACAGTTTATGAGTGCTTAATGTATTTCCAAAACTGGATGGAGTCTAACTTCTTGTATAAGGCTTATATTAAATTGTTTTTAACTGTTTTGAACGGTTGGATGCAAGCACTTGAGAGTCGCTCAATAACTGTAGCTCAGATTTCTGGCCCTCTGAGAGATACATTCAAGCTCGCCAGCACCATTGGATCTCGAACACATAAACAACCATACTCTTCTAACAATGTTGTTTCAGAAGAGACCCATTTTACCAGTTGTAACAACAAAGACAGTGAAAACGAGAAATCTGCATTCCATACTTTTTTGTTACAACCATGCATTTCCAATTAACCATAAAGCATCCTAGATTGCAAGTGAAGTCAAAGAGAACTGCAATAATTCTTGACCAGTAATAATTATAATGTTTCACAAAAACTTAAGCTATCCACATAATTGTAATATGCCTATCAAGTACAGTACCTCAATTTTTAAACTTGAACCAAGCTAAAAATAATAGATAGCAAGAAAGTGGCAACACTTACCTTGTAAAATGGACTTGTTTCCTCCATCATCACTGACAATGTGATTACAGAGCTCTTGAATCTTTTCTTCATTATTGACTCTGATCCATAACAGCATCTCGTAGTATCCTAATTTTGAAACTGAACTAGGGTTTTCAGCTTTGATAGTTCCACAGAAAAAGTGAAATTCTTCTATCATACCCATGTCAATTAGATATTCAAGAAATTGACCATATGTTTCCTCTTCCAGCTGAAAACCCTGTTCCTTCATTGATTTAAAAATTTGAAAAGCCTTGAAAATATGTTCTAATCCAACCTCTTCGTCAACACTTCTCTTAGCCCTCTCTATGCATATTTTTATCATTGCATTATATTCTTTCACACCACTTTCTCGTCCCAATTTATCAAACACACGAATAGTGGTTTCTGTCCCTATATGAGTGGCACACATGTTAACTAACCGATCAAAACGACCAACCTGAGTGCTTTTGAAAACCCACTTTTGCTTCCTTTCACGAGTTACTTCTTTGCGGCGTGATGAGAACGTACTATTTGACACATCTGGAAACCATGGTAAGTCCAATACCTTTTCCAAAGAGTTCTTCCTATCTTCAGTTCCCTGGAAATCAGTATCACCTGGAAAAGGAAAGAACCCACAGCTATAGATCCACAAGAAAATCAAATTGTTTAGGGAAAATGGAAAATGGCCATGGCACGTAAGCTGATGTGCATTCTTCAGTATATGCATCAAAATTTTCAAGCTATTATAGAATACAGATTTGTTACTACAAGGTGACAGAACCTGTAGGAAGTTATTAAATGCTAATCAATCAACAGGACAGTACCTGACAAATTGAAATTTCCCTCTTTCAATCAGAGTCCAAGTTCCCCGTGAACTTTATATGAAGATCATTGATCAGGAAATTTTTCTCATTTCTTATTATGTATTAATACATAAATCAAAGTAATGACTTCTTAAAATTTCTCACTTTCTTAAAAGGGGAAACAAAACAACAGTACGAAATTTATAAGCTCAGCAAGCTAAAGTAATACTGGGAATATAGTGATTCACTATTATTTCCTATGTTTTCTTAGCAACCAAGAGGAACATGAAATGCTTCACTATTTTGATTCTCACAGTAAATTGTCAAACACATACCACTGGTACGCAGTATCGATAATATGGTCCCAGGCAGTTCATTTGTCGAATCGTCTGCATTCAAACACGAAAGAGAAGAAATAAAATCAACAAATGCTAACATTACTAAGTTCTACTGAATTCACCCTCTTTGAATAGTGATAAAACAAAGAAAAAAACCATCTTTTTATTTAATAAAAGAGAGAAGGGAAGACCCATCCTAACATGACCATTTAGCTGACTATTGGGCAAGTTATTCATTGCCCACAAACTAAAACAACACAATATCAAATTTTCACTCTCTTTTTTGAGGAGTGAGGAACTAAACAAGGATTAAAAGCCGTACCGCAATCCGAGGTCGCGTCCAACTTCAAGCTGGGGAGCGTAAGAGGAGAAGCGGTGGGAATGGAGGGCGGCTTCTCGGACTCAGACTTGGCTTCGGAAGAGTCGAGGGAGGAGACAAAGAGTTTGAGAGTTGTGTCATCGGCGGGTGAGGGTGAGGTTAATGATTTGGTGATGGACGAGGCTCTGGATTTGGCGGCTGAGCGAAATATAGAGCTTAAGCTCTTAGCTTTCGAGGCTGCCATCTGAATTCCTGCATTTCCCTCTCTCCTGCTTATGCTGGTTTAATTGCGTGCCTTTAATGCATTACACTCTATTTGCTCAACATACCCCCAAACACATTATTTCCCCAAACTTTCCATTTTTATCCTTACAAAAACAAGTAACCAGCCGTGATCAGTATATTGAAAAATTGGTTGATTTTGATAAAAACACCGCCAGAATGTGATACAGATGAAAAGCGAGAGGTAATTACCCTTGAGTCCTTACTTCTTAGTACTCTTTTTAAGTCTTGTTTTAATTCTATGAACGCTCGTTTGATTATTCACCAAAAACAAACTGCCGTATTAAAGTTTCCGACTTTCCGTTGTTTGTGAAGTGGTTGGTGTATTTGCTCTCCTGCGCTGCACAATGTCAAAGTTCTCTTTGGGGTCGGAGCCAGTGGTGGGTTCACTGACACCCTCAAAGAAGAGAGAGTACAGAGTCACCAACAGGCTCCAAGAGGGTAAGCGGCCCCTATACGCCGTCGTTTTCAACTTCATTGACTCTCGCTACTTCAACGTCTTCGCCACCGTTGGTGGCAATCGGGTTCGTCTCTTGGAACTAAACTCAACAAAGAACTTGTTTTTTCCTTAGACAAAAGTGTTAGCCGAACTTTCCTTCATTCTCTCGGCAACCAAACAGAAAGTATTTGCTTTTTCAGCAGATTATTTGTTGATTTTTTGTTTTCTTATAATTTATTTAATGGTTTGGTTTTGCATTACTAGAGATTTAGGTTCTATGTAGGTTTTTGGTCTCACCTCTTCATAGTTTTTGTTTTTTTTTTCTCGAGAGCGGGGTTCTCCGTTCTGAATACAATGAAATAATTATTAAAGTTAGTGTTTTGGAAAAGNAAAAAAAAAAAAAAAAAAAAAAGGGAGTACCACATTTCATATCTAGAATAGTGGTAGTGGTGAATTATGGTTGTCCTGAGCTGGTAATGTCTAGTTCACTGCTTCATTTGCAAATAAACAATGTAGGAAACAATTACAAGGTTGTCTTTCCTAGTATTAGTGTTGCTTATTGTTATTATTATTATTATTTTATTTCAGGTGACTGTATACCAATGTCTAGAAGGGGGTGTAATAGCTGTGTTGCAGTCTTACATTGATGAAGATGTAAGTAAAGACAGCCATCATTCGGTCATTTATCAACTGGATTGTCAAATGGTTGAGCATTCATTTGTCAATCTTTAAAACTGTCTGCAAATATGTGATTGTCATGTGCTTTGTAGATCAGAAGGATGAGTCTTTTTACACTGTGACCTGGGCCTGCAACGTTGATGGAACGCCATTTGTTGTGGCTGGAGGAATCAATGGTATAATCCGTGTCATTGATTGTGGCAGTGAGAAGATAGACAAGGTATCTTGTTACCAGGGTCTGAGCTCCTAGACTTTATAGTGGTGCTGTAGTAGTAGCTTCAATGCTTTTCACTATACCTAACATACAATCAGAATGTAGGCCATGACAATTTGTTTTTCCTTTTCATTCTTTTTCTACTAACGTATTCATCTATGTGCAGAGTTTTGTTGGCCATGGGGACTCAATAAATGAAATCAGGACTCAGCCATTGAAGTCATCACTTGTAGTATCAGCAAGCAAAGTGAACACAATAACCTTTTCTCTTTTTCCTTTTAAGTTGTTTGCTGTCTACTTTATTATTAATCTCTGAATTGACCAGGATGAGTCAGTTCGGTTATGGAATGTTCATACTGGAATATGTATTTTGATATTTGCTGGAGCAGGGGGCCACCGCAATGAAGTCTTGAGTGTGGTAAGTATATTAGACAAAGAGTCATGTTATGCCACCCTTCTGTTAATATTACAAGAAAAGGATTTGAGAGGCTAATTATACTTACCTTTTGCTGACTATCATAGGACTTCCATCCTTCTGACATATATCGCATTGCAAGTTGTGGTATGGACAACACTGTTAAGATCTGGTCAATGAAAGGTAAGACTTCATGCTGCTGGTCCATATGAGAATTTACATAATTCTGTTTTGTAATCATCGGTTTTGCTCTTTCATGCAAATACATGAAATGGATCACAATAGCCACAAACGTAATCATTCAAAATATCCTGGCTTCTATGGACTGTTGAGATTGGACAAAATTTGTTGTGAAGAAAATCAGTATAGTGCATATACTTATGGTCTTAAAAACTGTAAAACAAATTTTAATTTATAGAAAATATAAGCAGCCCTCTTTGTTATACTAGTCTTGGAGAAAGTAACGGGTAATGTTTCCTTTTTATTGTATATTAGCTCTGTTTATGCATGACTATGGAATATTATGGTTCTAAAGTAATGCCTTATACTCGTGAGTCGTATCTAAGGGTCAGCTTGCTTGATTGAATGTTTAGATGGACTTTGACTGGGTATAGTCAATTTTATTCCTTACCTTTTCTTATATCACTGACTTTGTTTCAGAGTTCTGGACTTATGTAGAGAAGTCTTTCACATGGACAGATCTTCCATCAAAATTCCCTACAAAATATGTACAATTTCCTGTGAGTATCTGTTGTTCTCTGTGTTGCAGATTAGAGTTTTCATTATCATTTTATCTGATATTGCTTTAATCTTTCAGGTATTCATAGCCTCCATTCACACAAACTATGTTGACTGTAATAGGTGGCTTGGCGATTTTGTCCTCTCAAAGGTGAATCACAGCTTCATACACTAATTATGCTTTTATGTACATAAAATCTGAAAGTGCTTTGTGAATGGAAAAGGGCTACATTGGATAAGATTGAAAATCTATGTTAATATGTCAAATAATATGTTGTTTCCTAATAGACTAACTTAAATCAGCAAAATCATCTGGTTCAACTGACTTATTGACTTATCAAGTTCTAAAAAAATTGGTCCATTTGTTTGTGGTGGTTTCACCCATTGCATAGCTTATTGCACCAACTAAAATAAAGAAAGTTTATTGCTATTTGGAATGACTCAGCATGGCGTGATACATTTTTTCCATATGTTAAATAAGTTGCAAAGAATGGATTTTATATATTCTCTAATGATTACATTAATTGATTATGTTGTGAATGTTCAGAGTGTTGACAATGAAATAGTGCTGTGGGAACCAAAGATGAAGGAACAATCTCCTGGGGAGGTTAGAATACCTTCACCCTCTTTTTTTGAAGATGTTGATGATCCATTTGATAACTTTTGTGATTCTTTTATTTTTAATTTAAGATGTGGAGGGGAAAATATATGGGAGAAAAAATGAAGGGAGACCAGATTAGAGAGGTGAGGAAGAAATGAGGGGGAATATAGAAAACTAAAAACTTAAAACAACCTTAAATAGTTTTCTGTTTTATTTTTATTTTTTTATGTCATTCGTCATTCTCTCTCTCTCTCTCTCTCTCTCTCTCTATAATTTAAAACAAAAAGAGTAACCAAACGGGCCCTTAATTCTCTTATTCTTTACTGTTTGTTCAATGGAATTTTCGCTGCTTTTAGTTGATTGTGTACAATTCCAGTGATCCTACTTTCTGTTTATGGATGCTTTTTGATTAGGGTACTGTTGACATCCTCCAAAAATACCCTGTTCCAGAGTGTGATATTTGGTTCATCAAGTTTTCCTGTGATTTCCATTACCATGCAGCCGCTATAGGTAATGCAAACTGCTTGTAGAAATGCGTTCAATGGGTATAGTTGCACTTGTTATTGTTGATATAATTCTTGAAATTTTCAAAAACAAAGAGACCATGTAAGATTTTGATGTTCCAAATGTGGTACAACTATACGTAGGCTTCTCTTAGCCTACATTGTTTTCTGTCTAACAGGGAATAGAGAAGGAAAGATTTTCATTTGGGAACTACAGTCCAGCCCCCCTGCTCTTATTGCAAAGTAGGTGCTTTGCTGTTCTTTATCAATACTCCATGCTGAAGTTGTAAGCTTGAAATAAGTAAGCATACCCTTGAACCTTTTTCAGGTTGTCTCATGCTCAATCGAAATCTCCAATTAGACAAACTGCCATGTCGTATGATGGAAGGTGACTACTACATGGTTTATCAATTATATATTTGTTTTTAATACAATTACCATTGATAATGTGAAAATTTATCATCTTTGAATATTGCAGCACCATTCTCAGCTGCTGCGAGGATGGGACTATTTGGCGCTGGGATGTCATGGAAAATTCTTAAAGCCTATCCAAGTGGGTTTATTGGCATGATTTTATCAAAATGCTTATTGCTGTTCAATTTGGATCAGCTTTGGTTCACTTTGGTAAAGTATTTGGTGGTATTATTCGGAATAGAGCAACCTAACCGACATGAAATATGTGATGGAAATGTAACCTTTACTCCAGCCTAGTTATGTAAGTTATGTAAGGTTAATAGAAAATCTATTTCAGAGTTCGAGAAGAAATATTTTCTGAAACTATGTCATTATTTACTAAAGTAATTGAAAAAAATTAAGGTTGCAATTTTGGTATTTATACACTAATTTCTGTTATTAAAATTCTGCAACACACTTCGACTATATATACGCCCTCAGTGCTTATTGAGCAAAGGCTCCCATGGCTGATGCTGTAATAAAAAAGGTGCAGCCTCCGACTATGGAGATATCAAATATTATTCTGCCTAAAATTAAAATTAAACAAAACATGACTTCTTATTTTCTTTACACAAAATATGCTTTAGTGATGCTATAGCTACATTTATACGAGATAATGACTCTTTTGCCATTCGTAGCCTCCATTCATACAAACAAACTATGTTGATAGTAATTGAGAAAGTGAAAAATCTATGTTAATATGTCAAATTGTATGTTACATTTTATAATTGACTAACTAAGCACAATCATCTAGTTCGAATGACTTATTTACTTATCTAATCGACTAACTAAGCACACTTTTGGTAATTATACTGTGATTTATACTTAGATAATTCTTAGGCCAAGAAGAAGGTTATCAATGTCCAACCTTGGCTTATAAATAAGGGGATCTACCAACAGTACCAAGTACTTTTATCACCAAGGGTTTTCAGCTTAGATATGCCAAAAATGGACCATATATTTCCTCTTTTAGCTGAAAACCCTGTTCCTTCACTGTTCTAATTTCTAACCTAACATCTTGTTGAGCACCACTCGTAGCCTTCTCTATTCATATTTTTACCAATGCCTTATATTCTCTCACACTTGGGGTTCGTCCCAAATTACCAAATATTGATATAACAAAAGAAACAAATGATTTTTTTTTTTTTGAGAAAATTAAAGACGGAAGGGAAAACCCTATACTGGCTACTAAAAAACCCTAATTCTAGGCCCTAGAGTACTTGGGCCTAGAAGAAAGCTTTTCACATCCGTACGAGTAATTTTATCAACTGCCTACTAATCTGCTATTAACTTTTTTAACATGAAACAAAGCACAGATATCTATCCAATTGACCATCATCATCGTAACTGACAAGTGGTGAAGAACGGTATATTTCTTTAGAAATTTAGATCGATACATTGGTAGTCATCCTTAGGTTACAAAATTGCTTACTAGACAAATGAACAGATTTATCTCTGCCTGACAAGTAGATACACTCACCAAGCAATTTTCTCTCTTATATACAAAAAAGAATGGGTAAGCTATATGATTGGGATCACTTTTATCCCAAAGTATTTTTCAGGGGACAAAAATTGCAAAATGTGGCCAATTATGTATGAGACCGTAATTGCATCAATAAAGTCTGCATACTCTGGAGTTTCTGGGTGAGTTGTTTTACAGTTGCAAGATGCTGCACAGACGATTCTGAACTACCTAGGTCAGTAATAAGAGCAGCACATTTGGCCTGTGAATCTGTAACTGCCTCCTCAAGTGAAGCCACTGTTGATTCCAAGGTGGTTGTACCTGGGCTTTCATCAACCAAATTTGGCCGAGCGACCCCAATACTGCAAAAGCTGCTACGCCTGCTGAGCTTTTCAGGGGAGAATATCTTGTCAATGCCCCCACTTCCTGCAACTCAAGGCATTTAGTGCTTGGAAGCAAGTACATATTTCAAGAAATTTCAATTAATTGATTTTAACTTCTTTAGCATATCAATCCTAGAACTTGGAAGACAAGAACAACCAAGTCCTGATCAGAACTAATGGAACTGTATTCATTTACTGACAACAAGTTTGATTACGTACCAAGGTTGGTTAGTTGATTCATTGCAGACTGACCAATGGACCCCTCAAGCTTCAGTAGCCGCAGAATTCCAGCTGTGATTCGACCCATTGAGTCAACTTCCGACTTGCACAGAAAAGCAAGATGTTGCAGCTCATCCTTTGTTACAACCGCCTCAATCTAAGGAGATGGACGTATCATAATGCAGAACATTTTTATAAGAAAATAAAATATGGTCATTAACTTGAAACTCCCATTACCGGTTGCTGAACAGAGAATTTCACATTTTCCACAACCCATTCCACCATTTCCTGATCAACATTGTCCTCTGATATCACCGCACGAACTTCAAGATTTATACCTGCAGATGTCTCAGCAGTGTCCTTGATCCCATTCACAGCTAAGACAGAAGAATTGATACTCTTCTGGGCATGGGGCTTCAAGGTCTGCAAGCCTTCCAAACCAACCTACAACCATCCTTAAAATGTATGAGATCATGAATTGGATATCACCATGATTAAATTGGATTCAATCACAAACAGTTGCTGATAAATTAATATTCACAATCAAAGTAAACTAGATATACGGTTGATGTCGGAACTAACTCACAAAGGCAGCAAAGGCCAAATCAACCCAGCCAAGTACCACCAAAGAATATGCTTAGTATTTGTCAGGTCACCAGAAATTTATGAGGAGAGGGAGCCACAATGGCAAGAGTGAGATATCCTTACCGTAACCAATTCCACAGGATATTTTTGTGTCCTGTATGACTTTCCATTGCCATTTTGCAAATGCTTTGGACTACTTTTTGCTTTTACGCACAGATTATGAAATGTTATGTGCCAACACTTCTCTTCTCTGCCCACTTCCTCATGATTGTAGGACCACCATCCTTCTGCCTGTGCACCTTCAAGAGCAAATAACCAATTTTTCAATTCTATGGACACTTCCACATCATCTGGCTTTCCCAAGTGCATAACCCCACTTTCATTCCCATCTCTGGAACTTCCATCTGAAAAAAAAAAGGGAATATTAAATCCATTGCAGTATCAATAAAATGAGTAAAATAATAAAAAGAAAGGGACAAGAGAGAGCATAACAGCCTGTGTGTGTAACCAATCACAGAAAATTACCCAAATCCTATTGTCACATACCCTCTTTCAAATCAGCAATGAGCGACGATGGTTTGAATAGTTTTGACAATGGTCCTGCTCGTAAATTCTCTAACTCTTTAGATAGCCCCTTTCCAGGACCACCATCAGGGCCAAGTATTCCAAAGCAATGCAGCAGGGATTCAGCATAGTTCATTCCGCCACCTAGGCGAACGCCAGAAATACAAGCTGACACATTCAAACTATGACACTCTGCATCTCGTTCATTTAAAGGAATTACGTGTTCCATGCTTATGTCCAGAAAAGGATCGACAAAAGCTTTACCATTTGATTGATGTTTTATTTGGTTATGTATCCAAAAGACAGGTCTTAGTTGAGGGTCCCCTTTTCGACTTGTGGGAAGACCATTTTCAACATAAGTTAAAACTGTGCCATTCTCGTGTGCCAAGATTCCCTCAGTGTCTACACAGTCCACCTCAACACTATCCCAACGTAATGTGGATGAAACAGCAATTGCACCACCAAGAGTTCTGTGAGTAACTCTCGTGAAGAGATCATGCCCAACAAACTGAACTAGAGGCATTCCTTGAATATTCATGGAAGATGATTCCAGAAACCTAAGCTGAAGGTCGTTAACTGCTAAACTTACTGCTGTATCGTTGGGAACCTTGTCCATCAGCTTTCCGTCAAAAGTGTCATCCCTCTTTTCCTTTGGTCTGGTATTTTTTCCAAGGAGGACAATTTTTTCACTAACTCTGCCAAAGTACGCATAAAGATCCAAAACAAAAAATAACTGTTCAACAGAAGTGTTGGAAATATAGTTTTGACAAGCTACCCCCATCCTGACAATACCTCCAGGAGGAGGAACATTTGTCAAGGGGCTCCCATCAGCAGTTACCATAGCTACTTCAAAGCAAGGATCTTTCAGCTCAACACATCTCCACAAGCCTGAAGTCCGGTCAAGAGAACTCTGAAGTCCAGCTGACTTAGTACATGTTTCTAGAGACAAACTAAGGTGTGATGCTCTAGTAGTCCATTTCTTCTGGCTAGCATCAATCGGTTGATCTTCCCAAAGACAGAAGCAAGCAGGATCCTTCTCCAGGTTCAGTAGCCTTAGTTTTAATGAAGGTGAGTCTGAAAAGAACAAGTTCTCAATACGAAGACTTGCTCCAGAAAACGCACTCTGGGCAATACTGCCCCTGTTACTAGCAGAATTACACAATTTGTCTATGTCCAAAGGAACAGTAACATCTAATTCCTTGAGGGTGAAAATCAAGGAGTTTACTGAGAAATCTGGTGAAACAACACCAGGATTGACAACAATTCCATCAGCCAGAAAGGAAGAGATCCTCAAACAGGATTCTTCCTGAAGATGTATCTGGAATTTACGAAAAAGAAAAGATGAAAAATGATACTCGTAGATTAAAAAAAAGAACAGAAAAAATAAAAGAGACAAAAAACAATAAGAATTGTTAATATGAGGAGTCCTACTTAGGAATAATTGATGCATACCATTAGGGGTTGACAATTAATTACTGTTTGTGTAGCAAAAGATGGAGGGACTGGGGAGGGCTTGATCTGAAAAGAATGCAGGCATATAAAAGGGACACCCTTAAAGTGCCATTGCTGATCTCCCAAAGGATAGATGGGAGGGCAAAAGTCCTTACCTGTTTAAACCAAAAAAAAAAAAAAAAGAGAATAAATAACTTCAAAGTACAAATACCCAAAAGGGCCAAAACCTAATACACCGCAACTGAGTTAAATCTAATTCTCTCCCAGTAAATAATAAATTTAACCCCTACCAAAGTCAGGAACATGCACAGGTTCTTCGAAAACGGCTTGCATTGATGGTTGCACTAAGGTGCATGGAGGTTGTGAACAGGTATCCCTACATTTCAGCCAACATAAATAATAATTTAGTCATATGACTGAATATATCTCAACTAAAAGAGGGGAGGCATTTTCTCAATTATTCTAGGGTTATCAGAGATCCTATCGTACAAATTTATATTTATCTTTAAAACTACATCAAAATTTATTAGCTTCAACAACAAATAGGAACAAATTAGACTACTTAGTCTCAACATGCAGAAGCAAAATTAGAAATGTTATAGGTAAGCAACAGACTATTTCTATGTATACTACTCGTCTACTTTATGCATTTGGCCAAACATAGGGGGTCAGTTGGTCAAATTCTACCTATGATAAACATATAATCCTTGAAAATAAATCAAATTAGTAAAGTCAAGTGTGTACTTCTACCTAAGAGATCAAGAAAACCATATGCATAAATGCAAAAACAACACCCAAAAGAAAAAAAGATGAAAAGCTACATGTAGTAGAACTTTATCAAAACCAAACTGAGCTCCATGAGAATGTTGATAGAAAACCTATGTACTAGCACCAAATCTCTTGAAAATTGTAACTGAACTCAGTTTACCTTAAAAAAAGTCCACCGATCATAACCTTGGACAAGTTGTTGTCAATTTCTCCATCTGAAACACTAGCCTGCAAAAGTGGATCCCCATATGAAATAGTGGACTTTTAAATGAGTAGAACAAACATGGCATTAACACTACATAATATGCATGCAGCCTACAGTTTGTATGCTTACGAATGAGATCTAATGGCTCTGTAGTATGGCTGTATTTTAATACTTATTTTGAGTTTTTAATAAGTATTGCACACATTTCAATGCCATATATTTTTAATTGTAAATCTGGACATATTTGCGAAGTAATAATACATTCAATATAGGACCCTCCTTGAAGTATCAGCACTATGTAGACTGATTTTTCTAATAAGAAATAATGTAGACTGAATCTTATCTTAAAAACAAAAGATAAAAGAAAAGATATCAGAATACTAAGACTATGGGGAATTTGAATATAATATGCAAGACTCACAGAACAGTACCCGTGAAAAGAAGAGTGATTGCATCAAAAGTTCGAGACGGAACTCTGCAAGTAAATTCAAAACTTCTGAGAATGCTTCAAATTAAAAAATAAAAATAAAAACAGTTGTCTAAAACAGAATGTAACATGAAACCTTACACAATGTAAGGGAGCAGTTAATAAAACTTAGCTACCAACAAATTGGGTCTCTCGACCCTTTTTCCCTTTTCCCATAAATTGGATTCCATAGCATAGATCCTTTTTCCCCCATATAGCATAAATCCCTATAACATTTCTTTAAAAAAAAAAAAATCACTCACCAGTATCTTTAATGCAAAGAAATATGTGGTCCACAACAATTGAGACTATAGAACGTCCTGCTGCTTCTGTGGATCGCTGCAAAAATTCCATGATATATATATGTAGAGAGAGAGACACACAGAGAGTGAGAGAGAGACAGAGAGACAAAAGAAAAAGACAATTTATTAAGATGGTCCATAAGAAGGTTAACAAGATAATAAATGAAGTAAAGACAACTACAAACCTGCAGAGTGTTTGAATCAACATCTCCTCTATTCAAACAGACATATAATCCTGTCATAAAGCGGAGAAGAGCACGTAGTCCTGCGCAACATAATTATACATTAGCCCCATGCTATATGTATAATGTATATTTATAGAAATCAGTGAAACAAGTGATCCAAAAATATTGCACTTGTTACCCGGTTCACTTATTGCAGGACAAATGGCTTCTGTTATATGTAACTGAACCTCAAGCCCAAGAGGACTGTTTAATTCAGTCCTTTGCAATGTGATCTGATCATAGTCACGAAGTCAAGAAAGATACAGCAACACGAAACCCATAAAACTCTAGAAGCTTTCTAGATTCGCACTGATGTATGGAGAAAAAAAAATATATCAAAAATTAATTACAGAAGTTTAGATCTACATTACATAAGCTTCTCCTGAAATTCCTTCTATAAAGCGCTCCCCACCAAAGAAAACTCGCTTTGCACCATCATCATCTCTATGGTTTCCTTCCTCTTGAGCACGTGCTATATTAGCATCCATGAACATATCTGGGTGAGGCAGGAGATCGATAGACAAAGATTCCCACTCAAGTTTCTGGTGAGGAAGGAATTTATCACCATTCAATACAAATTTAAACTTGACAAGTATAACACTTCCGGTCAGAGAACAATGAAACATGCAATTGCAAACATGTGGGCACATGCAACATATAATTAGAGCAGCTCAAAATAGAAGAGTAGGCACCAAGACCCCCTGGTCCCACTCCACAAAAAGGAAAAATAAAGATAGAAGAAAATAGTGATCTGACGCATAAAGAATAGCAAATTACTTTGAAAACGTAAATGAACTTTTTGTTACTGGAGAAATCCCGTGCTTCCTTAAGATTTACAACCTGTTACAGGACATTTGATCAAATAAGCAGATGCACTTACGAAAGTAGTGAAGAAATTATCATTTGAGCATAACTAACAGATTACCTGCCAATTTTCATTAGTAGTATACATCAAAAGGTTGCATATAGTGATGGAAGCCATAGGTGATGCCCTG
Organism: Purshia tridentata; assembly: GCA_003254885.1. NCBI lineage: Eukaryota > Viridiplantae > Streptophyta > Magnoliopsida > Rosales > Rosaceae > Purshia > Purshia tridentata. Next base: position 26,183 of record QANT01005428.1, read on the forward strand.
GGGTAGCAAAGTAAAATAAAATGAAATAATGAGCATAGCTGCATAAGCAATAAGCTACAACTTCACGATTTCAAATGTCAAAGAAAGCCTACAATCTCTATATTCTTTTATCCAGGAAACCTGAACTCATCAACCCTACACTTTTTCCATCTAAATCATCATTCAACAGCCCTGAATCCATAGATAGTAGCCATCCAAAATCTAAACTTTCAGCTTCCTTCTACTCTTGGCCATCAATACTTAATCTTCTACCTTATTTTTAAATAAGTATACATCCTCCATTTACAGCCATGGGACTTAAACAATTTAAATTTCCTGAAACCCTGAACCACCATATGAGTGAACACATAGGCCGACTCTTAATCTATCCTCTGTCGGATAAATAGTAGTTCTATCAATATTAATGAGCTTATATATAAAGTAAGAAAAAAATTAGTGCACCATCTATTACATATGGCATCTTAAGGGGTAAAAGATTTTCTTATGGTTGATCAAGGTCATGTACAAAAAGTAATTGCTTGTTTGGAGCCCAAAACTTCTTAATCACAACATATATTACTGAAAAGGAATCCATAAATAGAAACATCATTATTGCATACAGTAATATATGAGTTCAGAAATTGAAAAGTTGCAACTACATATATCCATATTTAACTTCAATATAAAGTTATACAATCTATAATATTAAGAAAGTAAATTCTTTAAAAACCAAATCTTGGAGCAGACAAGAGAATTTCCTGCCATATCCTTGTACAAAAAGATACAACTAGGCAAATGGGTCATAGAAATTACCAGGTTGCCCGTCCTTGGCGTTGACCACCCCCACGAGTTTCAAGGAGAAGATTAACTGTGAGAATCTCTATAGTCATTCCATCTGCAATCTGATCATTTAAAAAGGTCAATCATGTAACTTTCAGAATAAATGTTCAGTATGGAAGCTTGTATAACACTTTGACCAAAGGCATTACAGGCCAGAATCCTATTTTCTTTGAGCAGGACAGGCCTGAATCCTAAAGTAATGATTTAAGCCACTAACAATACTAGTAAAAAAGTCAGCGTGAGATGAATTACAAGATGCAGAAGAGCAAGGGAAGAAATGGAATGAATGAAAGTAGAAAAAATATATTCAAAGCCTCTTGATTAAAAATTATATTAAAGGAAAGAAGGAATTAGGAAACCAGGAAATGGAAATATAGAATGCTTTGTGCTGGGCTAAATGAGTCATACATGGCTCTTTGAGTGCCTGCAGAGACATTACTTGCATTGTTAAAAAATTCCAGGAGTACCCATCTTTTGGATTTTGGAATGTAACCCAAACATATGGTCTGTCAGCTGCTGCCTCACTTGGTTAATTAGTAGGTAGACACTCTAGAGGATAGTACGGGTTTATATAGTTTCTTGACAAATAACATTTGGCTAACAAGCTATGATCACTGCTTAGGCAACAATCTCTCTCTGGATGAGTGCTTACCTAATATAATAATATTTTGTCCTCTACCACCACAAAATTGATATTAGAGGCAAAAGTCCAGAGACTCCAAGTTCCATTATTCTGAAAGTGGGACAACATTGCATTTCGTATAGCAAATACATAGATTAATTGCATTGATCGAACCTCACCTTATCAGCAAATCCATAACCGCTACCCTTCCCTGAGCTAGAGGATGACGAGGAACTGCATGCAAGAATTTAGTGCTCAATAAATCTACAACTACAGTACAAAGCATCTTGTTCCAATCTTGAAATGTAACATCAAGTGAGATGTATGCTTAGGCATTACCTGCTTGGGCAACTCTCATCCAAATCTGACTTCTCCTCTAAAACCAAATCAAGCCTATCAATTTGCACAACAATCGGCTCTATTTGTACATTACTCACAGATGGGAGCTATTAAATCACACACACACACAAAAAAGTCATTAACTATTGAACTTCTCATTTCCTATTCTAATCCATTTTCCATCAAATTTTCAGCAAGCATACACTTCATATACTAAAAAGAAAACTGAATTGTATCGAAAACTTGATAAATAAATTCTTGAATAAACAGTCACTAACCACTATCTCGAATTTTCCGACTTTTGCGGTGGTTACATGCAGCGCCGGCGGCAATCCCATGCTCGAATGCAAAGCGTCGCCGTTTATGTCTGCCCAATTCAAACAAATCATCCACAACGAACTAGTAAAATCCTCACAATGAACCCTAATTGGAGGGAATAATTAAGTAATCACCAAAATCAATCAAGCTACTCGCGGAACTTACCCAAATTAGAAAGCTGTACGGTCCGTCCCTGCAACTTGAATTGGTCTCTGGAGAAGGATTTCAACCAGTACTTGAGGGTGTACTCCAACGCCCGAGCCAATATGGACTCCATTGCTGAGAATGCTGAGGCAGGCAGGTACCTTCCTTCCAGTAACTTCTAGAGTGTCCCTCGTGAATTCGGAGCTCAGGCGGGTCAGCGGATCTACGCGATCCGAAATGCGGGAATCCCAACCGGGGTCGGATCGAGCATTTGGGGTCTGCGAAATGAATTCCGAGTTGCTGTGTTGTGACGCCCGAGTGGAATTTCTTTCTTCTGTCTTGGCTTTGTGTCTCTTCTTTTTATTTTTAGGTGGGAATCTCAGAACAGTGGGGTGAAGTGAAAGAGGCGGGGATGGGTTGGCAGTTGGCACGTGCGCGGGAGAGGGGACCTACGTGTGCCACGTGACGGGTCGGATTTGTGTGCATCGGATCTGGGGATGTGGTTTCGCGTCAGAGATGGGCAGAGCCCGCACAGCAGTGGATTTGTCGGCGTGTTTGGAAAAAGTGTAATTTCTAACCTCGGCTAGTGTTTGGGTCCGGTTTTGTTTACCAATTTTTTTGGGTAACAGGTTTTTTTACCATTTTGAAGTATGCAACATAACATGATGCTTATTTCCTTTCAAAAAAAACATGATACTTATTGTTTCATATCAACAAACAAAAATCATGTAACCTATTTCATAAATTCATTTAGGGGTGGGCATCAAACCATATGAGCCAATGAAACCTTCACCGACCACCATAAACATGACAAATTACCGTTCGTCACCATATACCGCTTGCCAAGCTTTAACCTGTCCAATCTGATCAGTCACGGGCCGATTTCAATCCGGACCTTCGACCAACCTGTCACCACTTGCCCGACAACTTCTTTCTCTATGTTTTGCTCCCATAATGTCATTGTCTTGTAGATGTGACCATTGTTGCAGTCTTGTAGGTGGCTCCTTGAAGGTAGGAGGTGAAGTTGCTTCAGAGGAGGAGACTAAGATGATAGAAAGAGGAAGAGAGTCTACAGGTCAACGGTGGCTCCTTGTGGTCAACGTTGACCTAGATGAGAGTGTGAAGGTCTTGGAAAGTGTTGGCAGCTAGGGGTGGGCGCTGGGCGGGGTGGGTCGGGTGGGAGCTCAACAAAGAAGTGATCGACACCAAATTATTCTCATTAAAATTGGCAGCTTAGAATTCTCGTCAGTTTGAAGGAAAAAGTCTAGCATGTGGGGTGAGGTCTATTCATGTTTTTGGTTCTGATTCAACATAGTTCTTCACTTTCTATTATCACATTTTGTATATTATTTGAGAAATCAATGAGAGAATTTAGCTTTAAATCTCTTCTGAATATTTGAAAGAAAAATGATCACTCTATGTTTATCATGACACCTTGAATGACCCCAATATGTCAAACTGGTAATTAGTTTTAGATGGTTACAGCTTCCTTTCCTTACCTTGATTATCTTTGTTTTATAGTACACTACATGTTCTGCCTCTCTTAAAAAAAAAAAAATTAGAAACCAGAAAAACATAGGTCAAAACACAAGCAGGCCATGAAAGCAAAACTAACATAAAAAAAAAAACTTAAGAAGACCCAGCGTGAAAAGCTAGAGAGAAAATTAAGGAGAAATGTTCCAATTGCAGCTCTCCGAACCACCATTGAGGTTGTTCTTATGCTGAAAGTGAAACGAGTGAGCAAGTTTCATACCTTCAACCTCTAAACCAGCCATGGAAGACGCACAATATATCCCAAGTTCCATCAACACTAATTTTGACAAAAGGAAAAGGATGAAATGTTTAATTACTATCCTGTTGAGCAGCTCTGTACATTTGTAATTAAATTGTAATTTAGTTGAAGATCGATCATGGTTTGCGGTAATAATTGTGGAGTTGTACATACGACACACATTTAGTTGTCATGTAATTTTTAAGAGATATTTGTAATTAACATTGACTTTTATTATTCAAAAATTTTTGGAGTTATTTGAGAATATCATGATTGAAGGAGATGAATTATAGAATATTGAAACACCTCGGGAGAAATTGAAATGGAACCTCATGCTTGACCTCCAAGAAAAGTTGCTTGCAAAAAAAGCCGTACAAAAACATCATCGGATTCCCTTTTCTTCCCAAGTCTACTCTTACCCAATTGGGCCAATTAATCTAATACAATACTTCAAGCTCACAAAAAAAAAAAAAAAGGTAAAAATCTTCCTTCTAACAAATACCAGTCCACATTAATGGTATTCACACTTTACAGAAAGTCGTGGCTGCTAAGTGCTACAGCTAACAAAGCCTATTTATTTTCTCTTTATCTCTTTCTTTTGTTTTTGTTTTTGTTTCTATGAACAAACACAAAAGAGTTTATGTTTTCAATGTTGCATTGCATATGAAGGGTAAACCTGAATTCAATGATTTGCTTACCGTGGATGAAAAAAAGACCGCCACAAGTAAGATTAACAATGCCAATTCATTGAAGAGGTCAAATCCCTTTTGAGTATGAAGGCACCTTATCTTCCTTGCACACAAGGGTGAGACATATGATCCAAGTTGTGGTGTCATGTTTTTACATATGTTATAAAAATACTATAATTGTTGGATTGAATTTGAACCCACCTAGAATATAATCTAATTAAATATATATTAGAATTATTTACACATATATGATTCAATTAAACATATATAAAACTTGTGTAAACAGAATTTGATATATATAATAGTCTTTTTATTATATAATGAGACTTGAAAGACAGTAATAATGAGTATATATAGCCGTGACATGAAAATTTTACTCCTATACAAATATTCTTATAGATGGAGTACGAAAAAGGAAATCTTAGGAAAAATGAAAAAAAAAAAGGAAAAAATAAAGAACTCCAAGGTGAAAACATTTTGACAACAGTGAGAAAAGGAGGCTAAAACGTGTAGGGGAGTTGTTTGAAGAAGTCTAGGTGGAGTTGTTTTGGTTCAACTACGTGAAGTAGTCCCCAAACCAAGGCAAACCCAAACTTTGAAAATATTTACAAGGAAGCATTAGCAGATAGATGCGTAAACGAATAGTCTTTTAATTTAATTTTGTTTCCCAAACCAAAACAAAAACAAAAACAAACAAAAAAAAAAACATTGCCATTATCCAATCTCTTTTCTCTCTCTCTACAACTTTCTCTATCGTCAGATCTCTCCCGGTTTTCTGGATAATTCTTGGCGGTTTTCCTTCAGGGAACCCTAGAACATCCCTCCTCCGATCCTCTGTACAATACTCGAATTTCATAATTCTACCATTTTTTTATTTCCAAAATTGGAAAATCCCAATTTTTTTATTTTTGTAAATTTTTAAAATTTTTTCATTGCAGAAGTATAAGAAAGATTATCCTTGAGAAAAGATTGTATATTTTTGACTGGTTTAGATTTTGGCTTCTGGGTATTGAAGATAAGACTTTGGGATTTTGTTTTTTTCTGGAGGCAGTTGCACAGTTCTAATTGCTTTCTTTGTTTTTATTGACAAAACGACGTGAAATCAGAGGCCAAGGGGTTGTGGTTTCTCATTTATTGTGATTTGGGGTTGGTTTTGAGTTTTGGGTGTTTGTGAAATTTGGATGCTTTTGGTGTGTAACAAGGAGATGGAGACACTTGGTACCTAAAGCTTGTGAATTTGGGGCTGTTTCTTATTTGGGTAGGTCTTAGTTCAAAGAGAAACAGCTCTGGGGTTATGATTAAGGCAGTTTTTGAAGAATCAGAAGCTTTTGTGATCTGGTTATTCACTATTTTGATATCTCTGGTTCTGGGGATGAGGAATGATGGTGGCCAAAAGCAGCAGGTTGGTGTTCCGCGCCCGGCTCGGACCAACGGTTTCATTCCAAACTCATTTCGTGCCATTTCGAGCTATTTGAGAATCGTTTCGTCCGGTGCTTCAACTGTTGCACGGTCCGCAGCATCGGTAGCATCGTCTATTGTGGATAGGGATGATGATAGCAAGCATGATCAGGTATGAGGTCCAGTATTTTGGTTTTTGTGTAGTGGAAAATGTGATTGTTAGTGATATTTTAGTTGCAATTGGAGAGAGATTGAAAATTGTAGCAAGTCCATAAAGAAGTGGTTTAGAAGTGTATAATTCAGTTCAGTTCATTTATTGTGTATAGCTGTAAGTATTTATTTGCATGATGGTATATCTAATTTAGATGTTGCTAAAGAATCAGTTAAACGCTGTAATTAGGTAAAGCTAGGAAATAAAGGCTGGATTCAGCGTAAATTGGTGACTTTTATAAGGGCAAACTTTAAATGCAGATTAATATGTAGAGAATTTCAGTTGCCAAAATTTTCAGTTATGGATATTTAGTTAGAATATATTGCATAACTTTGAACCAGGAAAGAGAACACAAATGCTTTGTGTGGATGATGAAAATTGTTATGGGTAGGTTGATACGTGAAGGAATTATTGATCATTATATATAATTAGGACAGTATGAGTGTTTATGCTAGTTGTTGAAAGCAGTAGTTGCAACTTTAGGAAAGGTGACTATAGTGGTCGAGGTTGTTATGCATGCATGCATGTTCCACAAGATTTGATTCTTTTTTAGGAATATTGGTGTCTTCATGTCAGTCATACAGGTGAATCTAGTAGATTAGTGTGTAAGGAGACGCTCCATGTGTGTGTCTGAAAGTGGCAGTTTGTGGTCATAGGTAGTTCATTTGGTTATTGGCAACGGGATATTGTGATTTTTTGCTTGTCTTTAATGTCAGATAGCGTAGGAGCTCTTACACTATTCAGCTTAGTAATTGAGAGCCTACACGTGTTTATTTCAATTCAATATTTGGATGTACATAACATTATTGACTGCATTGTAAAGTACTTTTGTCGGATATGTGGTCGATATTCCACGTGTTTTGGTTTAAGCTCTTTTATTGCAATTAAGTACACTGATTTGGAAAGATTTGGCTAAAACTGTTGATGTTACATTGTGCGAAAAAATAATAGTTTTGATCCGCCCCCCAAAAAAGGAAATTTAGTTTAGTTCCTTAGAAATGATTACCCTAATGTGGGTTATCATGTTGTTGTTAAGGTAAATAAGTCCTACCTCATATGAGGCTGGGAACCTCGGCTGTGTAAAACTATTTAGAGTGAGGTATACTTAATGAAGTTTGTTTTAAGTGTGCATCCTAATTTCCAAATTGAATAGAAAAACATATGGTCAAGCACTTAGTTATGGGTTCATTGTTAGATAGGTGGGTTAGGAGGTTTTCATCTGATGTGTGACTTGGATGCTATGGGGATTAGAGACTACACGTGCTGGTTAACTTGAGTTTGACCTCTATATTGGTATGAAGGAGTTGCTTCCTTGCTTTTTTGGAGCTAGAAATTACTTCAGGCATGGAAAAAAGAGGGTTTGGATTGTATGTATGCCAGTTGAGGTATCCAAAATACAATCACAATCGAGTCTAGTTTGACTTGGCGCATGCATCATGTGCCTTGTGAGTTCTTGTTTTTGAATCTGAATGAGGTTGGCTTTAAATGAAATTTTTACTTTCCTTAGCACATTGTTGAAGAATTTGGATATTATGTGATGATCAACTCTGTACATCCAAAAACACTCGTAATTTAATTGAAGATCATGGTTTTCCAGGATCCAACTAGTGGCATGCTTTTTCGCTTAATGTATGAAGTGTGGGGTTGTGCAACACATGTGGTGTGACATTATAGTTTTCGTGTAGTTTCTAAAAGATATTTTGCAACTATCATTGACCTTTATTGTTTAGAAATCAGTGGAGTTCTTGGGAAGTATAATGAAGGAGGTGATTTATACAATTGTTACTTGGTGCTTCTGAACACTAACTTTGTTGAGTGATTGGAAAAGTTAGCTTGCTATATTTGTTTGGATTTTGTTAAAAGTCGTAAAACCGTAAAAGGATATTTGGTTGAGAATGTTGGCCATTCAATGTAGATGCACAAATACATATTTGCCATTCTTGCATTCATGTTTCTCAGTTAAGTTTTTCCTTCTCTTTTTTCTTTTCCTTTTCTTTTTGTGTGTCTTTATTTGATTTTCTTAAAATTATATATGGCAAAATAATTGGTGTCAATTGTGCACATTCAGATTTATAATCCTAATATTGTTGTTTTCTGTAAATTTCCTCCTTTTGTTTTAAACTTGGTTTTGTTTTATTTTTTCTGTATTTGATATTGTCATTGGACATTATGCTACTACTGTCTTTCTTCTGTTGATAAGTACTTGATGTTAAGATATTTGTTTTTTATGGAGTTCTTTAAAGTAATAGAGAATGGAGTTAACTTCTCATATTCCTTTTGTGAAAAATAAAGGTGAACTGGGCTGGGTTTGACCAGTTAGAGGGTGAGGGAAATGTCATTCGGCAAGTTCTCCTGCTGGGTTACCTCTCTGGTTTCCAGGTTTGGGATGTTGAAGAAGCAGATAATGTCCGTGACCTGGTATCCAGACATGATGGTCCTATCTCATTTATGCAAATGTTACCTAAACCAATAGCATCAAAGAGATCGGCAGACAAGTTTGCAGAAAGCCGTCCATTGCTGGTAGTTTGTGCTGATGGGTCCATTTCTGTTGGTAATAACATACAGGATGAGATTTCCACTCCTCGTAATGGTACTATTGACACAGTGAACAGCAGTTTTGTGCCTACTGTTGTTCGGTTTTATTCCTTGAAATCTCAATCTTATGTTCATGTTCTAAAGTTCCGATCAGTTGTTTATTCTGTAAAGTGCAGTTCTCGAGTTGTTGCTATTTCTCAAGCAGCTCAGGTATACCTGTGTATGTAAAGTTTCTCCAATATTTCTTAGCTTCTGCTTAACCAGTGTTTGAGTATGTAGTGTCTTGTGTATTGCAGATACACTGTTTTGATGCCACGACATTAGAGAGGGAATATACAATTCTTACCAATCCTATAGTTACGGGATTTCCTGGTTCTGGAGGTATAGGTTGTGGACCTCTTGCAGTAGGCAAGAGATGGTTGGCTTATAGTGGAAGTCCTGTTGCAGGATCCAATTCCGGGCGTGTCAATCCACAGCATCTGACTCCGTCTGCAAGTTTTTCTGGGTTTCCTTCTAATGGGAGCCTGGTTGCTCACTATGCAAAAGAGTCAAGCAAGCAACTAGCTGCTGGGATTGTAACCCTGGGAGACATGGGATATAAGAAGCTGTCCCGCTACTGCTCTGAGCTTATACCTGATAGTAATACTTCTCCTCAATCAGGGAATCCTGGCTGGAAAGGCAATGGAAATGTTAATGGCCAGTACACAGACACAGATATTGTTGGAATGGTACATATTGTTCATCTCAGTTCTGTTTCCATTCGAAGCTATAATTTTTTTTTTACTTGGATTTGACTGCTGTTGATATATTATGTGAATGAGTAAATGCATTCACTTGCTGAATAGAAACTGTTTGGAAAATGTTCTTATACTAACTAATACTATGAAGTCTACCATTTATTTCATGGAATGATATTCTTGTTGGTAGCATGGTAATACTCATCATGTGCATGACTTAATTATTGTCGTTTCTACCAATTCATTTTTTTAAAAAAAAATTTTCTTAGAAGGGTTAGTGATACCCTTCTGATCCTTTCATATTCAATTATTTGGGTTCCATGTGCTTATTATGTTGTTTGGTTTGTCAGGTCATTGTCAGAGATATTGTCAGTAAAGTTGTTATTGCACAATTCAGGGCGCACAGGAGTCCTATTTCTGCATTATGCTTTGATCCTAGTGGCACCCTTTTAGTGACTGCTTCGGTTCAGGGGCATAACATCAATGTTTTTAAAATAATGCCTGGATCCCCTGGAAGCTCCTCTTCAACTGATGCTGGCACATCTTATGTACATCTTTACAGATTACAACGTGGATTTACCAATGCAGTAAGAGCTGTGTTCTTGTTTCGTCTTTCCTTCTTGGAAATGCCATTGTAGCAGCAATCACTTGTTTGATATTAAATTTTTTTTCATTCCTTTTTGTCTTTTTCCAGATCATACAGGACATCAGTTTTAGTGACGACAGCAACTGGATTATGGTTAGTTCCTCCAGGGGGACAAGCCATCTATTTGCTATAAATCCTTGGGGAGGATTAAATCTTCCCACTGCTGATGCTAGTTTTACTACCAAAAATACTGGATTGGGTGTCACAACTAGATCGGCAGTTCGTTGGCCAACTAATTCAGGTTTGCAAATGCCTAATCAGTCAAGCCTCTGTTCAGCTGGTCCCCCAGTTACACTTTCTGTTGTTAGTCGAATAAGAAACGGGAATAATAGTTGGAGAGGCACTGTAAGTGGTGCTGCAGCAGCTGCGACAGGCAAGATGAGTTCCCTTTCTGGGGCAATTGCTTCTTCTTTCCACAATTGCAAAGGCAATGCTTCGTATGTGGATTGCAGCTCTTCGAAGGCTAAGTACCACCTTTTGGTTTTTTCTCCTTCTGGTTGCATGATACAATATGCATTGCGAGTATCAAATGGTCTAGATTCTGCAACTGTGACTGGGTTGAACACTGCTTATGAGTCAGGTCCGGAGTGCGATGCAAGATTAGTAGTCGAAGCTATCCAAAAGTGGAATGTATGTCAAAAACAAAACCTAAGAGAACGAGAGGATAACACTGACATATATGGCGAGAATGGAAATCTAGACAATAATAAGATATATCCTGAAGAAATGAAGAAGGGAAACACCGTTCATCCTGAAGCTTGCGGTACTGTCACGAAAGCAAAGATCAGCCATGAGGAAAAACATCATTTATATATTTCAGAAGCTGAACTGCAGATGCATGAAGCTCGGAGTCCACTGTGGGCAAAACCTGAGGTATTTCTTTTGAGCATTGGACAATCCAAAAATGTGATTATGCATGCCTTTCATACAAATTTTTCAGTTTGCTGTTTGACATGCACTTGCTCTTGTAAAATTGTTGGCCAGATATACTTTCAGTCGATGATGGTGGAAGGTGTTGAAATGGATGATGAAACAACTCAGGGAGGGGAAATTGAGGTTGAAAGGATTCCGACTCGTATGATTGAAGCAAGGTCAAGAGATTTGGTCCCAGTTTTTGATTATCTTCAAACTCCCATATTCCACCAAACAAGGTGAGCTGAAGTTGTATGCATCGATTTATTTACCAGCTCCTGGTGATGCAATTGTTTCTTATATATCACATGCTCTTTGTAATATCTTTTTGTTAAGTTGCCTCTTTCATGCACAACAGCGAGAGATTGTATTATGCATATGATTCCATCTTCTCTTATGCAGGGTTGCTGCTGTAGATAACAATATTAGTGGGCAACTTCTGCATCAGAGGTCTGGGATATCTGAAAATGGCAGGCTTTCATGCAGAAGCAGCTCAAGCTCTCTTGACACCATGACTGACAGTGGTGCTGGAGTGGTACAACTTCACAAGGGCATTGAAGAAACTGGGCAGGGTGGTCCTCAGATGCCAATAGAAAGCAAGGGACTTGTAAATAACAATGACAGCCCAAAGACAGAGACTCAGTTTGAGACTGTAAATAATAGAGAGAGCAGCTTAGGAATGGAGGGTCAACTCAAGTTTGTAAATAGTAACATAGAAGACCTGGGTATGGAGAATCTTTTTGGAGACGAAGGTGATGATCTTGATTAGAGGTACGTCTATCTTACTGGTGTATATGTGTTTGTGGGATATAAATAATGTGCTTACTGAAGTTCTGGATAAGGATTTAGATTGGGGATCTTGTGGAAATGTCTTCACCAAATGAAGTGAGTATGATTACATAGCTAGTGGGATGCTTCAAAGGAGACATCATAGTTGTTTGAACTTAGTGACCTGTGGTGTACAAGCATGACGCCCTAGGCATGACATTCGTTCTCTCCAACTTGTTATTCATTTGTTCTTGATAAATCTTATATGCTGCAAGATGCCAATGCTTTACATATATTCTGAATTTATGTATGTGAGATAAACAAAATATACGCTATTAAATTTTCGTATATAATTTGAGCGAACACTTGGTTTTTCATTGGGGTCATAAGTATGATTATAACTTCTATTGCTTGTAGATCTAGGGTGGGGTCTCTAGTTATGCATCTACAGAAACACTGATTTCCATTCTTCACATTACTTTTATCTTGCCAAATTATGGCCATATTATTCCATTTGTATGCTTTCATGTAGTAGTGTTTTAAGTTGCTCTTTGTTTTTATTTGTCTCAGGTGTGCAGATATTCTTTGATTCTCCTGGGAGGTTAACACTGTTAATACTATGGGGTGGTCTGTAGAGAGGCATAAGCAATAGGGAGGGGGATTTACTGATGTGGAATTGTGGATACTATGATGTTGGGGGAATTTCATCTTTCTGTTGACTTTGTAAATAAATGACCATAAATTTCCAATAATCAGTTATAATATGTAAATAATAGCATTACGTTCATACTTCTTCTCGATCTCTCTTTTTATTCTATTATGCTTTAAATTTTCCTGTTGCCATTCTTGTTCGTTTTAGTTCTGGTTTGCAAAGAGGTCAGAACTCTCTGCTTCCTCAAGGTTGTGCTTTAAAAATTCTCTAAAGTCCAGGTCTCTAACTTTAAGTAAAAACTTTGAACAATGTTGGAACCCTTTAGCCCCTGATGGGGATTTGTTATAATTTGGACTATGGACTGGTTTTACAATTGGACAGTGTTATTTAACCAACGTTTTATTTCCATCTTACATGACCTTCTCAGTTCTCACATTGGGTTTTATCATATTGTCGTCTTTTTAATGCAATGATGTGATGTGCTACATCCATTGAGAAAAGAAAGTTGGAAATCTCTCAAATACCAAGTTTCAATGACTTGAATGAAGAAAACTGACGGTTCTTATCAATTTTTGTTTCATTCAAAAACTCTTATGGGGTAGCACAAGTTCTACAACGACATTTATTTAGTTTTTTCTCTACAAAACTCATAAAATTCAATAATTAAATGTATAAAATCCTCCTCGTTGCTGTTCATCTGTTTTAGCTTCTGGGAAACTGGCAGCTTTAATTATCAGTGCTTCTACCTCCCTGAGCAACCTTGCCACTTCACTACTGGCTCTACACCGCTTTCTGCAATCTAATAAACATCCACAACGTTTCTTCTTCTTCTTGTTGACAACCATACCTGCTTGCATCAAACTCACTTTGCGTTCAAGCTCTTCTACTTCTCTAAGCCATAATTCTTCTACTTGTGTAAGTGCTTTTCCATCTTTCTGATCAGCTGATACCAACTATTGCTGGAAACCATTCCCAACCTCCATGAGATTTTTCATCTCCTTCTCTAAATCGTCTAGGTTCTTTTGGAATCTGACTTTGTTCATGATACCAGAACATGTACAGCAACGAAAGTATGGGACAGTTTGTCCCATACTGAAGCAAATATTGAAATCACAATATCCATGGCAGAAACTTTGGTATATGGAGGTGTCAGATAGTAGATACGCTTAACAAGGTTCGGAGCAGGCAAGAAACTCGGACCAAGTTATATAAAGAAATCCATTGTAAAGTCTGGGTGACTATTCATGCAATCATTTTGTCTCCTTTTAACGTATTTTTCCGCAAGATTTTGCTTCTTGATTATTACATGTTCAACATGGGTTTTTTATTATGATTATATGCCAGCTGTCCAAGCTAAGATTTTTTCTTGGTTATATACGTGTTCGATATGGGCCTTGGATGGTAGTGCCAAACTATTTGCACCTGTTAGGAAGCCATTAGATGTTTTATATGTTGACTGCAGATTGTTGAGTTGGACCCTCTACCTTAGTATTCAGGTCAAGCCTGATGGATGGACTTATTAGACCCCCTGACCCTAGTTTCTTTTCCAGTCTTAATTGAAGAAGAAACTCCCAGAAAAGAAAATAACTTCTCATGCTGCAACATAGCCAAACCTGTGGTCAAATATTGTGGATGATGAGTTCTCGTTAGGCCTATAATCACAATTCAAACTAATCTACCACGAGAGAATGTGCTATCAATAGTTACGACAACAATGTGCTTTCAATACATACACTCTCCCAACTGTTTTGAATTTATTTGCCTGCGATAAGAACGAGGAGACAAGCTTAAATTGTCAAAATTATATAACAAGCAAAAGAACTAGTTGGCAAGGAACAAAACTTAAATGGTAACAAGAGCTTTTTCTTGGTGTCTTAAAATAGTAAAATGTCACTAGCATACAAGGGAGTTCTTATCAATGCATTACAGTAACAACTACTAAAATATTGTTACAAACAAGGAAATTAAACCCATTAAGGCATGAAATGTCTTTAGAACTTTTCCTGAACTTGCTCATCACTTTGTACGGATCCTCACATCTTCAGGCCTACAAACAAGAAAGATGGTTTAAAATATGTAAGATTAGTCAGAAAATATAATTTATACTATAGCAATTTGTGCACATGAATTGCCATTGCTATTGTAAACATAAACTCAAATGAAAAACAACAAAAGATACTATGAGTATGAGACAATTTTCTAACCTATCTATCATCTCTTGCCAGCATTTAGTTGTCTGCACATGCTTGGAATCGTTGCTGAAGACTGGTCTTATCTCCATCATCTCCCCACCTAAGAATATTCCACCAACTCAAATCTCCTCTAATTTCTTTAACAGTTAGTGCATCGCAGGCTCTGAGGGGAAGCTTCTCCAGCTTGGGGCAGTTGCTCACCTCAATCCTCTCCAGAGCAGACCATTCCACTGCCCTTGAACAAATAGTTGTTAAACTCTCCATATCCTCGAGTTCTATGGTTTTCAACTTTGGAAGCGTTTCATAGAAATTTATTTTTGAAATAATTTGATTCATCCTCCTGCAGTCACTTACCTTGATTTCTTCTACGTTTTGAACCAATCGAAGTAAAGCAAAGGATATGAGGTTCTTTAATCTTCCACATCCCACCACTTTAATGGTCCTTAATTTGCCAAGGCATCCTCTGGGAATTACCCTGTCCAACGTGGTTTCTAAGTTATTTAGGCGATGGAGAGTTAAACGCTCCACATTTGGCAATGTGGTCCTAAAAGTTCTTTCACCAATTAACAAACTAGTTATGCAGTCACAATTTGATATGGCAAGATACCTTAAGTTTGGAAGACCACAATCGGCAACTATATCAGATAAACTACTTATACCTCCACATTTGACCAGGTCCAAAGCACTTGCACTGTACAATAACCCCTCGAGGCCTCTTTTCAAGAGGTCAACCCCTCTAAGGATGACCCTTTTCTTGTCATGTTGCGTCGGTAAATAGCTTGAATCACAGCTCCTTTCACTAATCCGTATGGTGAACTCTTTCAATCTTCCAAACCAAGAACCAGCAGAGTCTAAGGCAACACAATCAACTGTGTCTAGTCTTATGTGAAGAACTGAAAGTCGCTGCAAGGATAACAATTCATCAAATGCTGCTCCTTCTACATTATGTTTCACATCCCACTTATAAGCACTGAAAGACATGTCCAAGACCTCAAGACTAGATAATCCTGATATGCTTCCAGCTATGATGCTTTCTAAGTGGTGAGTGTGTGACAAGTTTAGATCTCTCAGATGAATTAGCTCTCCCATGTCTTTTGGAAGTTCTCTTATTCGAGTGCCATAGAGATCAAGCACCTGGAGTTTATGAAGATCTCCAAGTTGGGGTAGATTTTCTAGAAAAGAGCAGTCTCTTAAGAGAAGAGTGTGTATCTCCCTTAGCTGAAGAAGAGAAGAGGGCAAGGAAGCTATTTGTGTGCTGCTTAAATTCAAGAATCTTATTGCTCTAACTTTCTGAAAGAAACCATCAGGGATTTTATTTAGAGGATTACATTGGAGGAACAACACAGTAAGGTTAGAACACCCCAGCAATCGACATGGCAAACTTGTTACCGATTTTTTCATAAATGAAACTCTTCTGAAAGATTTATGCAGCTTTTCTTGCATTCCTTGCAATGAACTGCTGAAAAACCCGGTTTCTTTCTCATTTGAGGATATCCACATGGCTACTTCCCTCAGTACACTGTGCATCTTTACAGTTCCAAGACCTTCACCCTGTTCTAACATGCAAGAGTCCTTCAAATATTCAAGTTTTGCAATCCCATCATTGAATGACTCCTCTAAAGTTTGATGTCCAACAATTAATCCCTCAGCAATCCAGCAATATATTAGTTCCCTTGTATTAATTAAGAAATTTTCTGGGTACAATGAACAAGATAAGAAGCACCACTTTAAAATCTTACTTGGCAGTGAGTTATAACTCAATTCCAATCGCAGATACACCTTGTCGAAACTCCCATAATGTGGTGCCGAATGCTTCAATTGCCAGAGTGCATTCTTCCATAGCTGAATCATTGTTTTATCCCTCATGGACTTCCCCATAGTCTCAATTGCCAGAGGTAAGCCACCGCATTCCCTAGCAATATCTCTTGCTAGATGGTTTATGTCTTCTGACTCCACTATGGTACCAGCCTTTTGTGCAAATAAATTCCAAGCCTCTTCTTCATTCAGAAGTTCCATCTTTATTTCTTTATCAGTCATCATTTCCCTACACACAGAAAGAGATCGAGTTGTCAATAGGATCTTACAGTTTGCTTGATCGTCATCACCATCTGGTATCCCCACCATGTCCAAATCAATTTTCTCCCAAACATCATCAAGAATGAGCAGGAACCTGTTGTAAAAATACCAATGAGCTTTCACAAATTAGGACCAAATGTTGTAACAAATTTTAACAGTAAAGTAAGATTTAAACAAATAATAGAATCAAAAGGTGGATATGAAATTAACATAAATTTAGCAAGATAGTGTGGAAAAATCAGTCTTGGATCAAACAGTTACATAACCTTTTTCCTGACTTTAATGCTCGATGTAGTCTACAAGCCCTACAAGCCATGCTCTCTTCTGCATTCAGTGCTAAATTCAATCTCTCAGCAACTCGAGATTGAACCTTTTTCATGTCCAAGTCATTGGACACAGGGACCCAGATGACCATATCAAAGAACCTTGAGGCAGAAGACTTAAGCTGATTGTTCAAGGTTTTTACTAGAGTAGTCTTCCCTGAACCTCCCATTCCATAAACAGCAATACTAGTGATCCCATTATCAACCAAAAATTCCATAAGCTGCTTTAGCTTCTCTTGTGCTTTCTGACCAACAAGAGATGGGGCTGGAATATGCTCGACAGGTACATCACGAAGCTTCCTATCATACAGCAGAGGTGGAAGATCGAATGCTTCACTAATTAGTTGTTTCACTTCCTCGTACTTCTTTGCTGCACGTTTGCTAAGTTGGTATCTCTGGCGCATGTTAGAGTCAAGAACACACCCCTGGCCATCAGAAGCATCAATGTGACCTGCCTCCAAAAGTGGTTGTGCTTTACATTTGATCTCCGTAACCACAAGTTCGATTTCCTCAACCTTTTTAAGCCACTCTATAACTCGTCTTGTTGGATACCTCCCTTCTATGTTTTCTATTTCAATATCTTCTGTTATTTCATCCTTTCGAAAAGTGAGCTTTTGCAGTTCCGTCTCCAAAGTTTGGATGTTTTTTTGGAAATTTTTCAGAATGGAAAACCGTGAAAACATGGATTTGGTGAAGTATTTACCAATTTCAACAATGAAAGCACCAAAGGTTTCCATGGTTCACAATTTGGCTTCAAAGGGAGCTAAGGCCAAGGAATGGGGTGGGAGTAACCAAGTAATTGTACTTCGCCAGTGGAGCTATGAGTTCAGTTTGGGATTACACTTTAATAGTTATTTATCATATGCTTTTATAGACTCTTTTTTTTAGCCAGAAGCTATTACGGTCTTAGAATCCAAGAATGAGCAAAGTAAACGTAATTAAATTTATCGATGGACCATTGGAGAGACAGAGAGAGAAGAAACAAGAACAAGAGCAGAAAATTAATATTTTATCACATCTAACGTGAAGTTCCAAAAACATGGAAGGTGCCATTAAATTTCCTAGTCTATCAGCTTCATTAACCCGTCCTTAGTTCTACACTCCAATTTGTGAAGGAGGTCTTTGATTTACACAACCCCTGCTGGCTCTTGGATTAACACCAGAATAATGCGAAGAATGTAGTGACACATTCCTCATGTAATTGACTATTATATTATCCTGGTCCAATTGAAATGCAGTAAATGAGTCCTTGTTACTTCCAAGAACATACTACAAAGATGTGATATCTGATGCGACTTTCCGAGATTTTTCGCAAAATCATCATCAACAACAAAGCATTAAAATGGGGCATGTGCATCACAAGTACTTCTAATAAGTATACCAAATTTTCCAGGTTTATGTCAGATTCCTCATATTTCTGAATTTAAAATAGAAGCTACGAAATACAAAGTGACACTAGTCTAAGGGTATATATGCATACTTTTCTTGGATATCATGCAAAATAGTAGAAACTTAAAGGAGCCACCAGAAAACAATGTGATAGCACCAGTAAACTGCTATCACTTTGTTGAAAGGTGAATTATTTGCAAAGAGGGTTATCCTTTTTTTTTTTTTTGGTTAGAAATACTATTACTGCTAAAGACACCAAACAAACATGGTTTCTCTGTTTATGTTTTCATGAACCACATAGAAATGTAAGACTACTGCATATTCTAATTACTAAAAAGAAGATAGAGATACCATCTGGGTCTTCTACATTTACCCATATATATATGAAACTTGAATTGGGAGTCATTCATACTCATAAATAGCTAGAGAGAGAGAGAGTGAGATAACTGAGCCTGTGCACCAATGTAAAGTGAGAGGTAGGTGGAGGACATCCCTTGATGGGTTTGGTCATGTCCATGCTAAAACAACATGTCGTTTGTAACCCCAACAATAGCATATTATTTTGCAGCAGCTAGCAGTCTTCCTTTTGCTGACCACCACCAAATTTCTTTGTCGTTTTTTCTTTTTCTTTTTGCTGGTACGATTCAGTGTCGTTGAATAAGATGGGAAGTTATAAGGTCCCTCTCAAAAGAGCACGCGAGAAGCATGTTGAAAGTTGAAACATTGGAATTTACTTATTAAGTAAAATGGTAAAAACAAAAAAAAAATATAAAAAATAAATAATGAAGTAAAATTACTTGGGGATTGGCCCAATACTGCAGACAGCCCAATTTGGGAGTGGCCCATAGATGACCCAATTATTTTGGTATCTGTGATATTTTCTTTCGGGCAAGACTTGCATGGGTAAAATGTATACAATTGTGATAGAAAATTTTTTGTCATTTTATTCTTCATTTTTTATTAGAAGATGATAGATATTAAAACGGTCTTTATCACCTTTTGTGTCTATCTCTCACATTGTTGGTGTCTATCTCTTTAATCACTTACTAGGATAACAAAATGAGAGAGATAAATATATAAAATGTAACTATTCTTGATAAGCAAGTTTCAAAAAAAAAAAATTGAAAGAGTAGAGGATAGCAATGGCACTGGTAGGTAAGGCAAAGTGGGCTTGCAAGTGATCTACTTGATTACAAGTAGGAGACCTATAATGAAACACAATGACCTGAAGATCACAAGCCTCATCCACAATGCAGTGCATTAGGCACTCTTTAGCTAGAAGAGCTGGAATACTGCCTTCTATCTAGTTCCTCATGTGCATCTATCTCTATAATGCATTGTGAGAAACCCTAATAATTAGCGAATTTCAGCTGCAATAAAGATTGTCATCACTTCAAAACTTTGAGAAGAGGGCCTAAAACTTGTGTGGCTTGAACACCATCAAATCAAATTCATTTATAACACCACCTTATTAGGGATGCTTGTTGGTTCCACAATGTTAAATGGTGGTCAAAGTTAATCTCAATTATTATCAACCAGTTTACATAATTTTAGTTCAATCCAACTTTATCCTAAATTAGAGTCTAGTTCAATAAGTGAAATTAGATTGAGTGATCAAAGCTTTTTTATGACAAAGTTGAAACGTAAAAGACTTACCATTAAATCAACTCCAATCACTGATTTATGCCTTGAATATGACTATGTCCAAAAATAACAGCACAAATTAATTGGTAGATTTTAGGGAGAAAAACTTCACATAAAAAGAAGAGAAGTGTTATGAGTGATTTTTTTCTATCAGTGTTTGATTAACTACGGATTAACTTTATAGGATGTCACACCTAATGCCATTGCATAGTCTTTGTGAAAGGAGCGAATAAATGCCATATATAATTTTGGCAATAAAAGGTCCTATTTCTTCTTCTTCTTCTTCCCCTTTTTTTTTTGCCTTCCTACAACCCATTACAATTAATTCACAAGCCAAAACCTATTTAACTCAAGACTAGTAAAGACTGAACCTCTCCCTCTTTAATTTTGGTAGAAAATAGAATCAGAGGTTCCTGAAATTTCACTCCAACAACCAAGCCCAAAGATAGAGAGTCATTTTCCATGTAGAAACTCTGTCAAAGATACATAGTCCATTCCAAATTATTTGTGGGCTACTAAGAACCTCATGTGGAGGCAAAGCCAAGCAAACACCAAACAAAACAACCCCCCTCACATTTAATATATAATAATATTTGTTTTTATCTTTTAGATTTTCTCTTCTCCCTCAACTTCCCTCCTTCAAACCCAAGCCAAACCCCAAGCCAGAAAGCAAACATCAGTCCCATGTCTCTTTCTCCTTAACAACCCCTCTTCAACCCATCTCTAATTTATAATATAGAAGTACTCCCTAAACCTTGATATTCCTATAGCCAACAAACTAAGCAAGGTTAGGTAACAGATAGCAACCTTAGTAAGCACCATCAAAACCTTCCTTTTGAACAGCATTCCCCCCACATGGGTTTTTGCAATTCCAATACTTCTTGGTTCTTGTTTGGGTGAATTTGCTTGCTTGTTTGCTGCTGCTGCCACACACCAAAAACAACAAGCTAGAAAATATAAAACTCTGGCTGGGTTTGGATCATTTTGGTGTGTGTACTATTTTGTTGGCAAAATGCAGCTTCACATATCACCCAGTCTGAGGCATGTGACTGTGCTTCAAGGGAAAGGAGTCAGAGAATTCATCAAAGTGAAAGTTGGGTCCAGGAGGCTTTCATATCGGATGCTCTTCTATTCTATTCTTTTCTTCACATTTCTTCTCAGGTTTGTGTTTGTGTTGACAGCAGTGGACACCATTGATGGAGAAAGCAAGTGCTCCACCATAGGTATGTATGTTCCTGTTAAGCCATTCTATCTAATATTTCATCCCCCGCACACACACACAAAAAAGAATGTGGGTAGCATTGTTTTCAGGGATTCAGAAGAATGCATGTGGTTTTGCAAGGAATGTCATGTCAATCTACCCAAACTTCAAATTCCAATATCATTGTTGAGTTTTTTGTTTTTCAAAAAGGGTATATAGTAGGTAGATTTTAATGCATGCCTGATCCAAAATAAAAGTATAACAAAATAACATATAATTTTAATGGAATCTGACATGTTAAGATTGTCATATGGTTTATATTGATAATTTATAATTGTATAACATGTCGAATATATGATAAAACAACATTTAATAGACTGTACATATCTGGCTAGAAAAACTTGGTTGTTTTACAGATAAAAACAAAAAAAGTAGTTCTTATGCAAAAAGGAAAAGAACAAGAATTGTAAGTATTAAGATAAGTGGGACTTATCTATAGTTCATCAATAAAGTTTAAAAAATAGCGTTCAAAGTATATAGTTATTATCTAGGTTTCATATAAAACATGTCTTTTGTGCCTCGAAAATATCAACTACTGCAGGCTAATATTAACATAATTAAATGTTGATATTTGATCAACCATTGGACTCTTCATTTATTTAGTAATTCTTTGGCAACACAAATATGATCTACTAGGAAAATTGGTAAACAAATATTCTAACAACTATAAGTACAAGAGGAACTTATAAAAATTACCCTTTTTCTTTTTTCTTCTTTATGGAATCCAATTCATGTGCTATCCTATCCACTGAATTATGCCAATTAAATAAAAAGGTTTGAGATATACGTGAAATATGTGGTAGGTGAAGTTACATAAGCACCCCTTAAGGTCCTAATTATTTAAAATTGGATTTGTCAAAGGCTCTCAAAGCTCCTTTCAGAACATAAAGGTGCTGATTGAAACTGTAATTCTCTGCAACATCATAAATTATCCCACATGCACTAATTTCATTATGAATGTTTGATTTTGATATATCTATAACCAAGTAATTTATACATGAATGTGTGTCCTGATGTCAAAGGCTCTCAAAGCTCCTTTCAGAACATAAAGGTGCTGATTGAAACTGTAATTCTCTGCAACATCATAAATTATCCCACATGCACTAATTTATCTATGAATGTTTGATTTTGATATATCTATAACCAAGTAATTTATACATGAATGTGTGTCCTGATAAAAAAAGTAGTGAGTCAACTTGCTTGATGTAGGCTTGCTCCTCTTAATTTAAGTTTTTTTGATTAATAACAAGAATACTATTATAAAGTGTCTTTTCTTTCTATTCATAACAATAATATTGATTTGAAGCGAGTCAAAAAACAAAAATGGTTGGATGTAGGATTTGCCTTCTTTCATTTAATTTGTTAATCAATAACAATAATACTGATCTGAAGTGTCTTTTATTTCTATTTATAACAATAATACTGATGATTTGAAGTGTGTCAACTTGCTCAATGTACCTATCAAAAAAGCTTGCTCCCATTTCTATTATTTTCTCACTTTTAAATTGTTTAATTATTTTACATAATAATTCATGTATAATTGGTGCAACACAAGAGAGTGAGAAAGGTGAAAGAAAAAAGAATACTAATGATTATTATTTATAATGATAATAACAATAATAATATCTTTAATTAAACGCATTTTTATAGGTATTTTAAGTTCTAATATTTGTTTTAATGGTAGGTTGCTTGGGGAAAAGACTAGGACCAAGGATTTTGGGAAGAAGGCTTGAATCAAGTGTAATCTCCTAATCCGTACTTATGGTTAATGATATTATTTAATTACAATTCTTCTTTTTTTTGGTTTTCTATTGGAAAAATGTAAGGTACTCATACAAGTTTTTTCCCTAATTAAAATTATTTTTAATTTCTGAAAGGTCCCTGAAGTGATATACCAAGTATTAGAAGAACCCATTGGCAAAGATGAATTACAAGGAAGATCTGATATTCCTCAGTCCCTAGATGAGTTTATGGCTGAGATAAGGGAAGGCAAAACAGACGCAAGGACCTTTGCTGTCAAGCTCAGAGCTATGGTACTGCCTTTCAATATATTTTTCATTGAAAACTAATTATTGCCACCTTTAAGAAATTGGAGGGGCATCACGTTTTAGGTTTCTTGATAAGAAAACTAACATATTTTGAACTTGAAATATTACGATGTGGTCAATATGTGAGTTAAAATATGAGTCGAGATTTCATATTCCCATCTTAACTCACATCTCGACTCGACCTTAACTATAGCAAAACTTTGATAGAGTCTAAAACATGCTACTTCTCTAAATTAAATAAAAATAGCTAGTTTTCTAATCGATGTTTCTAAGCAATTTATTTTTGAAAAAACCCTCCTGTTTTCTATTTTTGCAAGAGTAGCTTGAGATATAAGACAATGGGCATATTTCAGGTCACACTTCTACAGCAAAGAACCAGAAATGCCAAAATCCAAGAATACTTGTATCGGCATGTAGCATCAAGCAGCATACCTAAACAGCTTCACTGCCTAGCCCTGAGGTTAGCCAATGAGCATGCCACCAATGCAGCTGCTCGCCTCCAGCTCCCTTCTGCTGAACTCGTCCCTGCCCTTGTTGACAACTCCTACTTCCACTTTGTCCTCGCCTCAGACAATGTGCTTGCCGCCTCTGTCGTTGCCACTTCCCTTGTCCGCAACTCATTGCGTCCTCACAAAGTTGTCCTCCACATAATCACAGATAGAAAGACATACTATCCCATGCAGGCATGGTTTTCTTTGCATCCCTTATCACCTGCAATAATTGAGGTCAAGGCATTGCACCATTTTGATTGGTTTACAAAGGGGAAGGTGCCAGTGATGGAAGCAATGGAGAAAGACCAAAGGGTGAGATCACAGTTCAGAGGAGGGTCATCAGCCATTGTGGCAAATAATACTGAGAAGCCTAATGTTATTGCAGCAAAGTTGCAAGCACTTAGTCCCAAGTATAACTCAGTGATGAATCATATCAGAATACATCTACCAGAGGTAGCATGCTTAACCATGGATTAATAGCATTCAAGATTACTCAAAATGTTTCCATAAGCCTACTTTGCCAAGACTAATGCCCAGAAAAAAAAAAAAAAAAAAAAAAAAAAAAAAAAAAAAAAAAAAAAAAGAGAGGGAGAAAATTAATTTCTTCTTAGAGTTATTGTGATTTTCTCTGCAGTTTGTGCTAATTCATGCTTAATCTCTACTATGCAGATGTTTCCTAGTCTAAACAAGATAGTGTTCTTGGATGATGACATAGTAGTTCAAACGGATCTTTCACCACTGTGGGATATCGACATGAATGGAAAGGTCAATGGAGCGGTTGAAACATGCAGGGGAGAAGATAACTTTGTGATGTCAAAGTGGTTTAAGAGTTATCTGAACTTCTCTCACCCTCTGATATCGAAGAATTTCGATCCCAATACATGCGCATGGGCTTATGGCATGAACATTTTTGATCTAGAGGCTTGGAGGAAAACCAACATAAGCCTTAAATACCACTATTGGGTTGAACAGGTCAGCTCTGTCATGCATCATACTAAGAGAAAGAAGAACAAAATAACTTTTCCCAAAATAACATTTGTTTAAGATTTCACCTTATTTTTGGGCCTGGAAGATTTCACCTTTTAATTCTTAAGAAAATGTGTTACTATATTTCTAAAATCTTCTAATTATTCGGTATTATCTTTATGCAGAACTTGAAATCAGACCTGAGCTTGTGGCAGCTAGGAACATTACCCCCTGGCCTAATAGCATTCCACGGTCAAGTCCAAGTTATTGATCCTTTCTGGCACATGTTGGGACTGGGATATCAGGAAAACACAAGTTCTGCTGATGTTAAGAGTGCCGGTGTCATCCATTTCAATGGGAGAGCAAAGCCTTGGCTAGAGATTGCATTTCCTAAACTTCAGCCATTTTGGGCAAAATATGTCAACTTCTCAGATAAATTCATCAAGAGCTGTCATATTAGGGCATCTTAGGTTGGATTTTGAGAGGTATATGTCGACAATATTGATGATAAAGAGTGTATATGAGGAAAAGAAAAAAGAGAAAGAGTTCTTCCCAAATTCAAGGCTTTCATACTGAATGCAAGATGAAATCAGCACCAGGCTTCTGATTTGCAGAACTCTCTTCCCTCGGTGGAAATTCCTTAACTGTCTTTCTGTGTTCCTTTTTTCTGTTCTTTTCTCTTTCACAACCATAAATTTTTGTTATAAGTGATAGCAATATGTTAGTATGCAGTACATGCAATAAAATGCAAGACCACATACTTATAAGACTCACTGAAAATACAAGCTCAAGAGTATTAGGATGTAAACAAATCTAAAATTCAAAGTTACCAAATAAGGACAGATTATAGGACACATGAAATAAAGAGAGCAAATTTTTTACAGTATTTAGGAAAATAATGATATGTAAGTGCAGGGCAGGCCAGAAATTATGGAGGAACTTTGGTTCCAACAGTTAGAAACAGCACTGAAAGGATCAGCTATACGTAGTCACTATGAATTGCTTAGACTACACACAACAAGCTCTTAAAAGTGATGGCAGGGAGGATAGCATTAGGATTCAGGTTTTCCTGGTTACTAACTTACTACTAAAATCATAGAAATCATAGCTATTTGGGCCACTAATGACTCTCAGGACTCTTCGGTGAGAAATGCCAGCAAACAAAACTGCATTATAAGAACTACCAACTTTGAAAGTCCTTGTGCATGGAAAATCGCCTCTGGTTTACATTGAAAATCATTCTCAAGCTAGTTTAATGACATGTATAATAAATATAGTCAACCTTAATTTCCAATTGAAAAAGACAAAGAAGCTATAATAATCTATTTTAGAAATGCAATATGGTTTAATGAAGAAATAAAGAGCAATCTAAATTTGTTCCTTGTAATCAATAAAAGAGTCAATGCAGAACAAGCTCAGGAGATGTAACAGTCACAAGTGGGTAAGAATGCAATAGCATTCATTCACACAATTCAACATACAGCTTCTAAAGTAAAGAATTTAATGCAGAAAAACAAAAATTAAAGATTATACAAAACAGTCATTCAACGACACTTACTTCTTTCCGGTTATATTTGACACCATGTCCCTGAAAAACTTCACGGAGTTGGTAACAGGTGAATTAATGGCCATCAAATTATACAAAACATTCTCAACTTCAGCAATTGACGGCCGTGATTTGAACTGCGAAATTGCTTTCAACTCCCCTTCTTCTTCAACAAGAACAGCCCACTTCTCACCGCTCACAACCCCATCTCTCACACACTTGAAAACCACTCCATTTCTTTTACTCAAAAGCCCTTGGACCTCTAAACCCATAAATGAAAAAATGACCTCAAATGAACCCACAAACCCGCTCAGCTCACCAAACTCAGCCTCATCCTCAAACACCCACTTGGGGTTGAAAATAACCACCGGCCTTGGGTACAATAGATCAGCAACGGCTTTCATAACGGCCAGTTGGGACCCCTCTGGCGCCATAAACACTACCACGTCAGCAGAGTTCAAAATTCTGGTATTACCGTTGGTGATTGAAGATAAGTCTAAATGTTCAACTGGGCTTGAACTTGAAGGGTAAGACTGAAAGGCATTCAATGCAGCTTCTGTGAAAGTAATGTTAGGCCACAAAATTGAGATGTTAACTGGGGAGCCTTTTCTTTTAATGGGTAGGTCTTGAAAGACCTCAAAAGCGAGTTGGGAGAGGGCCACCGGAGAGTCATCGATGACCGGGATTTCAATTCGGAACCTGGGTTGCTTGAGTCTTTTGAGCCTATTGGTGAGTCTGAGGTTGTTGAGGGGCTTTTCTAAGGTGGTTGAGAGACAGGTTTTGGCTTGTTGAATGGCTGCTTCTTTTGAGTTTGGTGGGGTGGGAGAAGATAGGGAGCAGAGTGGGGATAGTGGAGGGATTTTGGAATTGTGGAGGAGAGTTGAAGGCAAGAAGATATGGGAATGTTGGTGATGGTGTTTGGGAAATGAAAGAGAAGGGAAGGAGAGAGCTTTAGTGAGTGGAAATAGGGTTGGTGGCTTGGAAGTTGTAATGGTCTTTGTATGAGTTTTGACAAGATTGGAAGCCATTTTTGAGTCTTTAGCAGAGGAGGAAAGAGCTGAAAGAGAACTAAGTAGTTGCCAGACTCACTAAAAGATAAGGTTTCTTGGCAGGTTGTGAAGCCTTGATAAGTACTTGCAGAACAGTTTCTGCTTGGAATAGATATGGGTCCTCGGTGAATGTCTCATTTCTAGAAAAGCAATTTAATTCTCGTGTGCATGGACACACAATTGCATTTAATTTAGGATTTGATCTCTTGCTAATGGCCTTGAGACTACAACATTAACATCCAGTTTGTGTGGTTCCTAACAAACAAAATAAATTTCATAAAATGAAAAAAGGATGCAACCTTCAACTGTGCGTGCTTCAACTGTGCGTGTTGTTTGAAAATTCTAATCCAACCTATCTATACAAATTCATAAAGCACACAACCGAAAAGGCAATCCCAACCTCTCTCTAGAAATCCACAAGGCAGTCAATTCTTCGGCCAGTAACTACAATGCCCAAGTCCACATAGCTTTACCTAAGTTGAGGCGGTGGATACCCCCACCCAAAAAGAAAATTGTAACAAAAAGTAACCAAATTAACTTATTACCATTTACACGTGAATACCAGCATTAATTCATAAAAGTACCCAGGTTGCAGATACAATCAAGTCACCCACCAAATTCAGTTAGTAGACATCAACTTAAAAAAAAAAAGACCAGAACAATGACCACATAATACACTTGTTTGGGACAAATTGTAATCCCAATCACTAAATCAATTTTAGATAGCCAAGTTAAGCAACTGGTGGGCGGAGTACATGATCCTGTGAAGTATCCACCGAGGCAGGAGGCATGAACTGCCACATTGCAACCTGAGGGGGGTAGCCAATGAAAGGAATCATCTTGTTGCCATGAGCTTGGCCTTGAGCAGCAAATGCAGCGGGCATTGCAGGAGGGGGAGGCATGAAGCTAGGCTGTGCATTCATGGCCTTCAGTTGCTGTTCCAATTTCTCTTTCTCTGACTTCAGCCTCTGCTTCTCATCACGAAGTTCATTCTTCTCTGTCTGCATGAGGGGGGAAAAAAATGCTTTACACGTTGCCTAGTTATTTTTACACCAGCAGTTTCTGGGTTTCTTAGCCCTATCAGCCGCTAACAGGTAGAATAAAGGGTAGGAATCACATAGAATGTAAGGCTTTTGATTTCCAATTGTCCTCAAATTTTCGATCAAATGAAAGAAAGGCTTACCTTCAATTCCTTGATCTTCTCCTGGAGGCTAGAATTTGAGTCCTTCAACTTCTGGGCTTCACCTCGTAACTGATTCACCATTCGGACAGCATCAACCAAAATAGCAGCCTTGTCTGTCTTGGGGGGCCTTCCAGGCTCCAATATAGAGCCCAATTCCAGAAACCTATTATTGGTTCATGTCAAGCATAAAACAAGCCTGCCTCAAAGAGAGGAGAGGAAGAGAGAGCGGAGAGAGAGAAAAAGAGAGAGAGAGAATGAAAAAGAGTACTTGTCATTCAGCCTATCTCTCCGCAACTTCTCCCTACATGCCTTGGAGCTAGTTGCACTGCAGGATTCAGATCTACCCCTAAAGAGAAAAAAGCAACAGACGGAGGAAACCAGGTGGAATAAGATGAATTCAAAATACTAACATGTAAATAAATAGGGTGGTGATTTTGAAAAGAACATGATAAAATGTCAGGAAACAACACAAAGTTGACAAGATTGTGTTCGTGTCAGGTTATTTTAACATGAAATTGAAGGAAATTAAACCAACACAGAATTGGAACAAAATTGATACTTAAATTGACACAATTGACACAAAATAATTCTCTGAAAATAAAGCACAAGTGTTTCTTGTGTCACGTCACCCATTTAATAAATGGGTTGTGTTTGTGCCAGGCTATACTAACACATTGTGGTATCATGTCATGTTCTTGTTTTTTAGCATATTTGTGTCATCTTGTGCCAAATCCACAGGCACTTGATAGAACATATAAACTTGACACTTTTTTCTTTTCATTCATTTTTTGGGGGCTCAACATCTAACCAAAGATAGACAATGGTGATGGCAAGTAAGCATGCTTGTTGGTGATTGAAGACCTCATGCTAAAATTTGATTTAGAATCCTCAAACATGGCTACTGTAAAACAAATTAATCATCACTTCCGTAAAAGCAGCACAGGGAATCAAAATATAGCCAAATAAGTATACAAGGTATAAAGCCTGGAAAAGAGTCAGTGAGAATGAAAATTTTAAAGTGGTTACACATTGTGATTATCTTCGGTGAGAAAAGTCCAAGTTTTGTACCTCTTTTTTGAGCCAGATTCCTTGACACCTTCTACATCCCCCAATGAGCCATCAATTTCAACACTGGTGAACGGATCAAGTCACCACCAAATAAAGAAAATGAGTAAGCAACCACAAAAGTTACCCAATCTAAAAAATGAATGAACAATACAAACACTTGTAACAAGTAAAAACATTATAACTTTACCACTGAAAACAGATGATAATACAAACACCCAAAACCTTGCTGCACTCTTTGTTGTTTCCAACCAGCCAGAAAATACATAAATTTAAGCCAAACCTTTTCTCATTAACCTAAGCTCAAATAAAGAATCTAAAAGGTAAACCAAGCCAATGAACTGTTCCCTAAAAAATAAATTGAACCAGAAGTACAAGTAAGAACTTTCTTAATCTATTTCAACTCTAGGACCCTTGTTTCACAAAAGCCCTCAACAAAAAGAAACTAAAACCATATTATTTCCCAAAGCAAGTACAAGATCAATGCATGGATGGACAGATGTATGCATGCATGCATGCATGAATACATGCAACTTTGTCAGTAACCCTTTCCATAGCTAATAAGAACTGATGCTTTCACCCTTTATAAATAAAAATTGGCACCATTGAAGTCATCTTCTTCTTTCAAGGACCAATAACTCAAGACTCCCAGTCCATTGTAAAGTTCTTGCTAAGATTTTCTATTATGTACACTACTCCAACCAACAGATGTACACACCAAAGAAAGTCTCAATTACATAGAAAAAATGAAAAATGAAGTGATAAATTGAAACTGCTATCTGTTGATTCTCACAGTGACTTCCAAGAAAAAATTGAGTTGGGTGGACAAGTACTGCTTCATCCCACAATCTCTTGCCACTCGAATCATATAGCGAGCAGTTTGTCACAGCTGGGAATTCTCTAAATTGTTGGAAAGTATGGCCTTTTTTTACTTTAAAAAAATATAACTTTTCTTCTCTTTACTCAGCCAAAACACTAAAAAAGTGATTTTCAGTTAAAATGTCATATAATTTGTCTATCCACACAAAGCTGCGGCCAACAGTCCTATAATGCCCCAACAAGTATATGTCTATCATAGGTAAGAAATCTAGACATAGCATCTCAACCCACCAACAAAAGTAGCTAGGCCAACTTAATCCATTCCAATTCAATCAATAAACAGCATGAATTGAAGTTCCTACCACACATTTCCAAGTCCTAAATAGACCCAAATTAACCAAATCCCCAAAATCACTGTCAAAATCTAACTAATATATTGGGAATAGTGAAATTAGCAATTTAAACCAGTAAATTCCGACACATGAGCTACCAAAACCAAAAAGCACCCAATTGTTCTAGAATTCTACAGAACACCCAAATAAAATCCAAATTGAAAAGCAACAAAAAGAACCCTAATTTGGTTCAAATTATATACACAGAGCACATTATTTAATTACAAGTACAAAAAAGATGAAGAATTTAAAGTACCTGACGCTGGAGGAGCCGGCGAGGGGCTGAGCGGGCCAAGTAAAACCCGAGGAAGGGATAGGGAAGTTCCCATCCGGGACTTGAATATCGTCGATCACTGTATAATCGAAGAACCAGTTGGTGCTTTCCGGTGAGACCATGCTGGGGTGCTGCCGGAAAAAAATGAGGGGGTGTCCCGGCTGGGGATTAGTGCTATCCTCGGAACCAAACAGAGGGGTTGCTGATTGAAGAAGGCTTCGCCGTTTGTGGGTGGGTTGGTGGGTTTAGTATGAAAGGGGGGGAATTGGGAATCTATGCGCTGATGATGTGGGATTGGTGGTACAGATGGTGTGTGCTTGTGTGTGTTTCGTCATTCATCCAATCCAACACTACCTGACTCTGAGTAAACGCTTTTTCTGGGTTTTGGGCCTCAATTCAAGCCATGGGCCTGGGCCTCTTGGGCATGAGCTCAGGGATAGAAGGAGTAGTCGTTGTACTCATAAAACTTGGTATGAAAAAGTTATGGACGTTGCCTATGTGGATGGGATTTTCTATTGTGTATTTTGTGATTCATTAGCATAGGGTAGTTTCAGAGTTGACCATAAAGGACTGTCACCCTTCCCAGAGGCACCTGTGGGACATGGAGTGTTACCTGGTTCAGTCTGATCATGATGGGGAGCTCTTATTGGTAGTTGGTTATATAGATGAGCGATTCTTTTATAATTTCCATGTTTATGAGTTTGATGGGTCACGAAAAGCAAGTTGAAATTAAACCAAGTTGAAAATTTTGATTGATCCAAGTCCATTGGTAAGTGTAGTCAATCATTTATTTATCTCAATTATCAGTTATTATTTGTATATCCCTAGTTTTATATACATGCTATGCTATCTAGTGAATTTAATTAATAATCTTGTTTATTTTCATTGCAGCCATGCAGATCAAGATTCTAATGCTCAAGGGCTCATGAGAGAGGCCATGATCGAACAGCCCAATTGTGCTTTGAGACTTTTTGTTAGTGCTTAATTTGTTAAACTGCTTTCAGCAACATAAATCTTCATTCTTCTAGAACATCCATTTATAGTTTACTCTTACTGATAACATCAACTGCTACATAATTTGTAGAAAGAAAATAGGCAATCTTCAATTAATGCTAGCAAACAGCTGAAATTTCAATTACTTGAAAGGCATGCTAGCCTTCATATACAGTAATTTCATTCCATGTTTTATTTACCATGAAGATGTTTATGGTCTTGAATCTTGATTAATTATGTAAAATTGGCATTACATGCAATTTAACTAGTTTTGTTGCACGAACCCATGGAGTGAATAAAATTATTGATCCTATTTCTTATGGCATCTGGATTAGCACCCACAAGCTTATCATCAACTGAGCTTCCTTCCTTCATCATTAGGAATGTGGGCATGGCTTTTATTTCCATCTTCAAGGCAACCCCCTAGTAATTAGACATTCACATCATGCACGTCAAACAAAGTATAATTAATGAATAACTGAAAATAGACATATTACATTAAATTTGTATTCAGATTGATAGAGATATGCCAACAAATTTGAAAATACCCCATTGCATATGCAGAGCAGCCAGAATAGCTTGAAACCAGAAAATGGTTTTCTATCACAAATTATAAAGTTATTTTGTACTTGTTCTGAAATTTTTTTGCATGTGAGAGTTATATATAATCTTTATGTTCTCATAATATGCCTCAATGTTATGCAGTAAATATCTACATGCATGTTGTGAGAGAGGGGAGTTATATAATCCCCTGTTACTATAACCTGTAGTATACTGCAGTTGCTGATATTTGTATTACAGGTTTTTTCTTATAAGTTTTTCTTTACATTATGTTTCATTAATTATGCTTGCCAGTTTCCAACGAAAATAACGTTTGAGATCGATAGCCTTTTCAAATAAACTATAGCCTTGTGTTCCATGACATAGTAATATATACAAAACAATATGACAAGTCATGTGACACCAGATCAGAGTTTGAACCCTTAAATGTAGAGTGGAGAATTTTAATTTAATTCCCCATCAAGATTATAATATGCTGCTCTCAAAAAGAAACGATATTTAACTTTGAAAACAGGCATAGACATATGGTATATCCAAATTATTTTCTAATGGTGCCACTACATGAAGAGAGTATGTTACATAGGTAATGGAGTACTCCTCAAACCGACCTATGACCTCATTTTGGACTATATAAATTTGATTAGTGATCCAAAAGAAGCACATACCTTAACCTCATCAACATCCACCAAGAGAAACAGAATATCTTGGTGTTTTAAGGCCAATTCCTCAAAGAACGGATTCATGGCCACAGAAGGCATGCACCAGGCAGCAGTAAAATGCACCACAACCTGCAATATTAAGTTAAACAGGCAATTGCACATAAATTTGACATGCATGCATGCTGTTACTTTAATAAACCAAAGGTTCTGAATTTCAGGGTGAGTACCATATTGATCACTTTAAGTACATAAATAATAGAGTTCCTAACATTGCAATATATGTTGAGGAAGCAAATTAACAAACAAAACAACAACAAAACTCACTGGCAGCCTTGATTGGTGGCTTGGGTGATAAAGAAATCCCATAATTCTTCGGCATTTGCTGGCATTTGCCTTGCCTTGGGTGATAAAGAAATCCCATAATTCTTCAGCACTTGCCTTGGCACTATGTTGGCACACGAATTTCAGGATGTCGACATTTGCTGCAGCCAGTTGGATTTTCGGCTGGCATATATATTATCAGGTGACTTCAAGTGCACATTTAATATTTCTATGTTGATCTTTAACTATATGTGTAGTATTCACTATATAACCACATAATAATGTAATGTTATTAAACTATTTATTAAGAGAATATTATATCATATCACATGACGTACCATTGATATAAAACTAGAGTATTCGGTGTTGAAAACTACCATATTATACGTGTTGGAAACTATCTCCTTTTCATTTGCTACCTTTCACGCTCTTCCATTATGTGCAATATATTATATATCATGGCTGACATAAATAGGAACCCAGGAATTGTTTAATAGTCCAGATTGGAGGGATGGAAAAAGTTCTATTTCTCAGTTTCTCAGTGGTTTTTCAGTTTTTTTGGGAACTACATTTTTTTTTTTTTTCAGTCTGGGGAACTACCATTTAAAGTTGAACCAAACCATAAGATCCTTCCTTGTGTTTTAGTCTAAAGGGATTAAACATATCCAGACCCCATATGCCCTGTTATGGGCATACAAGTCATAGCAACTTGCCTATGTAGCCCCCCATGTCTCTGTCAAATTATAACGCATTGAAAAAAATGATTCTGAATTTTTCACCACATTTTTGACAGATCCAATGGGCTTCTAAAATGACCCCATGTGGGCTAATGCATATATGCATGGGCCTTGTATAATGACCAAACTAACCCTTGTGAGGATATCCTTCTGGTGGTCAGTAGCAGCCTGCACTTTTCAAACGGATATAACTGAAAATTTTGCCAACCCACTCCGTCTGTATGCTCAAGACTTCCACCTCCTCAGCCATTTCTTCTTCCATGGCTCATTTGGCAAACTTAAATGGAGTCTCTGAAACACTTCCAGTCATACCAAGGCTTCCAAGCATTCAAGGAGCTCGAAAGAGACCGAGCATTATTGGATTTATAAGCAAGAAAAAAGATGATCTTCCAGAACAACCACTACAAACTACAAGAAGATTAGCATTAGGCCTTGCCTCTATTGCACTTGTTGGTAACTCCTGCAATGGAGTCTCTCTTGCTGAGGGCAACAACGGGTTCTGGCTCGATGGCCCTCTGCCTGTGCCTTCTGCTGAAAACAGTAAGTTCTTCTACTGAGCAATTTGGTGTACAACATTTGCAGCTTCAAGCCTTAAATTGTTTCCAAGACTCAACCAAACTATTTTTGGCTCGCAACCATGTTTTTGCTGCAGAAATTGCGAATGAGAAGACGGGGACTCGTTCTTTCCTGAAAAGGGGACTCTACATGGCAAACATTGGAACCAAAGGGAGGAAGTTTAGGCTGAAGAAATATGCTTTTGATCTCTTGGCAATGGCGGATTTGATTGCTCAAGACACACTGAACTATGTCCAGAAGTATCTGCGACTAAAATCCACATTCATGTACTTTGATTTCGACCAAGTTATCTCTGCAGCACCAGTCGATGAGAAGCAACCCCTCACTGACCTTGCCAACAAATTGTTTGACACTGTCGAAAAGGTAACATCAAAATGAACACATAATCTCTCTTTCATGTTCTTTGCAGCTGTCTAAGAACTGTTGCATTCTTTTTCCAATTTTTCAACAGCTTGATGATGCAGTGAAGCAACGCAACCTGTCTCAGACTGAAACATATTATCAAGACACAACAGTTGTTCTCCAAGAGGTCATGGATCGAATGGCATGAATCTCTAAATTTGTTCATCTGATAAAAGCAAATTTTAGTCGAACTGCACATTTATTTACATCAGTTTCAAAGTTCACTCTTTGTCAGATTTAATTTGCAAAGTCAAAAGCAGATTTAGCTTTCTAGTTGCTTTTACTTCAACCACATAAAAGAAGCAATAAAAAGCATTACTTTAGAAGATTGCAGAGGAAAGAGTTATTGAGAAATCAAGCTCGGAAAAATCAAAAGTTAGAATAGAAATCCTCCGACTGTAACTGATACAGATACACTATTCCTTCACTATACAAATAAGCCTATGTTAGAACCACTCTCAAATTTATCTTTATGATACTAGTGACGCAGATACAAGCCCATTGATTCCTTTAAAGTGGAAAAAGGAACAAAATATATAAATATATATATTCTTTGACCAAAGATCAACCATAGCTCAAGCGTGAATCTGAAGGCCGCATGTTGGTTTGACGTCGTGGAACCCCAATATCACAAGCATTTACCCGGGCAGCAAAACGAAGTGAACAGAGTGATTCGCCCGCTGAGGAGGGATCAGGAGAAATGTTTACAACCATCAATGTCTTCG
Source organism: Purshia tridentata (assembly GCA_003254885.1). Lineage (NCBI taxonomy): Eukaryota > Viridiplantae > Streptophyta > Magnoliopsida > Rosales > Rosaceae > Purshia > Purshia tridentata. Next base: position 62,436 of record QANT01005428.1, read on the forward strand.
AGTCTCCTCCTAGACATGGCTGGTCAAAATAAAATTTTAAGAATTTAGAATTTCATAAATAATCTAAGAAAAAACAAAAAAAAGGAAAAATAAGAACACCAAATAATTTAGTTAACAGGCAACCACAATAAACTAAAAGCTTTAAATTTTTTTCAAATTCAAGTGTGATTAACTATAGAAACTTCTTATGAGTGGACATTCCAAACCTTTTATGAAGAAGATATGGGATGGATGAAATGTTCCAAAACTAAACTTAGAAGCATTTTTATATATCACTCAAACAAGTAAACAACAACCTGTAGAAGATATGTAAGCTTTGAGTTCCTAAATGGTACGTGGTCCTCCTTCTTTGCCAAGGCAAATATAACGTCACTTAAAGATGACAGACTTTTGTTGATGGCCTGAGGTGCAATTTAAAAACAAAAAAATATGATTACCAGGAGAGAGAGAGAGAGAGAGAGAGAGAGAGAGAGAGAGAGAGATGAGACAAATATAAACAAACAAGATAAGATGAAGGTTTTCGTAAAATACTTGAGTTTCTTTCAGTCGGTCCCCAGTTGACCCACTCTTAGAAAGGCGTTCACTCCCAGCGAGATCAATAAGATTCAGGACACCTTGTACTTGTTGTTCAGTGCTCTAAGATAAAAACTTAAATTAAGAAAAAAAAGCACAATAATGCAAAAAGAAAAAAGAAAAACATTACTGTATGAATACAGTAGAGTATTTATTGAGAGAAGGGGTGTTTCTACCTCATTTACACCAGATATGCGTAGGGTGAAAACAAAATGGCTTCTTGATGATTGCTCATTCATTTGAGTCTTGCCTACAGATCTGAAAGGAATCAAGTGCAAGATAGAGAATGAGAATGAGAAAAACATGAGTCGAAATAAACCTTAACAGAAGATTAAAACATCACTTGTAATTTTTGTAGATCAATTAAGCACCTTTCTTTTAATAGCAATCTTCTTCCTTTAAATAAAATCAACAATTTCAATTTCATTGTGTTAAAGTTATACTCCAATTGTTAATCATTAGTACCATTAGGGAAAGTTCAAAAAGGATATACTAACATTCACAGAGAAGAAAAAAATGGAGTACAAATATAAGACATGACAAGCATGAGAGGAATAGTTATCTACTTATCTGGTATAGTCTTATAGACAACCCAATTCTAACAAAAAAACCAGAAAAAAAGAACAAGGCATGATTAGGATGTAGATTTGGCAACCTGCTATGTGCAGCCCGGTCTAAGAGAAATGAGACCTCCTTAGCACTACGCACATCCACAATGGTAAGATCAGAGACATGAGTGTTTCCATTTGCATCATGTTTGATTGTATATTGCTTTCCAGCAGTACCATTTTCTGTTCGTAAAATGTCTGAAGATGATCGATTTGTTGATAACAAATCACGAATAGTTTCATTATATATTTCCAACATTGATACCTACATATATTTGTGAAAGAAAAAAGAAATTTAGATATAAGAGAATACATTTAAAGGAACATCATTCATAATTTCACGCAACTAGAATGACCATGTGTGTGCGAATCAGAGAGAGAGAGAGAGAGATAGATTCCACTCACTTGCATTTCATATTTCCAACCTTGTGGTTGAAGAGATTGTCTGGTTTTAAAAATTTGTTCTAATGATCGGGGTATCAACCCTTTTTGCTCTGGATCTCCTGGGTTACCCATCATGGTGTAGGTTTTGCCTGATCCTGTTTGACCATATGCAAAAATGCAAACCTGAAACAAGAAGCCACCATCACCTGGTTAAATGTGTATAATGGCAGTGATATCCAGGGGTATAAGACTAACATAGTAAAGTGAATATAAAAAGATATGTAAGTTACCAAATTCCTAACGAAATAGAACTATGTTATATATGTATAGACACACAGACATATCTACATGCGTACTTATATGCATGCATATATCAAGTTAACTCAATAACAAAGAATAGTGATAATCATTATAAAGAAGTACAAGAAGATGTGCATTCTGAGCATCTTCACATATTTATCTGATTAAATTTTACAGATGATATACAAAGCATACAGTAAAAATGCAAATAGAGGTTAAAGGGTATTATGAACTAACAAGAAACTTTGAAAGGAAAAATAAATTTAATTAGACATATTAAAGGCACTGCTTGGCATGAAATGCAAATGGTAAATTAAACAAGATAACGAGCTTTTAATCACCTTATAACCATCAAGAGCACTTTGTACAAGCTGTGAAATGTCTTCAAAAACATCTTCTTGAGGTACATCAGGCATAAAAACTTTGTCAAATGTGAAAGAATGTTTTTGCCCTGATGACAAACACAAACATTATGTGAGTTGAATAACACAAAGAATAGGACAGCATGCAAGAGAAATACTTATTTTCTACTATTGTCTTCCAAGTAATGTACCACTTTGCACTACATCAATGCCACGTCCAAGAGCATCCATTGATGTTGGATAAGAGATAACCTTCCCTTCTGTGTTAGAACCATCATCAGCCAACAAAGGTCGTACTCTACAGAATACGCGGATGTTCCCTTTTAGTTCCTATAGCATGAGAGAATTTAGTAAGGGCTAAATTTTTTTTAAAATGTAGCTGATAAAATCAATGGAACAGTATTTACCAAGATGGTATTGTGCAACTTTTTACGCAGCATCTCTCCTTCAATAAGTTTAAACTCTGCATCTGCCAGGCGAGTTTGTAACTCACTTATAAGTTTCTTTTGCCCTTCATACTCTGTTCTTGTTTCCAGTTTGGATAAGTCGGACATCTAAAACATAGTTTTAAAATTTTTACCAACATGATCAGAAAGTGGTTCAACCATTGCAATCCAAAACCACAAATGTACATAACCCAAATGTTGAACATAGTCTCTGCAACACAAAACAACCAGACATTATCACCTGCAGTTTCTTCTCTGCAGTCGACAGTTGGTCCCTCAATGTACTTATCTGGTTACTTTGCGACAGACATCTTGCCTGAAAATTACCCAACACCAAAATATTTTAATAAATGAGAATGAAGGCTCTCACCGAAAACACAAAAGATTGCAAAAGTTATTAGAAACAAAAACTACAGAAGAAAAAGAAAAGAATTTTATAAACAACCTCCAGTTCCTCATTTTTTGATGTAAGGTTATCCAACTCAGAACAAGCGTTTTCGGTGGACTCTTTATACTTTGTATATTCAGCTGTCAGAGTCTGCACTTTGAGTTGATGTCTATCACGATCATCTCTCACTTGTTGCAACTCCATCCTAAGGCCAGCAACTTCATTGACCAAAGCATCTCTCTGCTTTATAGCATCATCTTGAGATTGCTGCATGTCATCCATTGGATAAAAGTTTGTAACAGTTATTTTCTTATGGAAATACTAAAAGAGAACACAAGGGAGACACTCAACTTTAAACTACATATTATTAGACCCATTACTTATACGCATCTGAAAAATCCTCATGACTATAAACCATAAGAACTGTTCTTATATATATATAAAACAAGACCATTTTCCTTGTATGCAAATATTTATAAACAATATAGCCAGTAATTATGATATTAAGATCCTAAGGACCACAAAATAACTTTCCTTTACTGATCCATGACAGGTTCATTAGGGCATATCTGCAACATAAAGAGAGATATCCCTCTCCCATCTATAAAATCACCATCCCTAATGAAGGCAGGATTCAATCTAACGGGGACATGATATCAGGTCCTTTTGTTTTTCTGGATAAGAAGATATCAGGTCTTCAGTTTCAAGAGCAACCAATTAGCACATTGGATAACAATATAATCATTAAAAGCTAAGAAATCTACATGTCTAGTAATAGTTTCCAAGCTTCCTGCTGTCAGCCTACCAAATATATCACAGTGCTATTTCAAAAATTTGCCAACAGAATATGGTAGTAACTTTTCCAGGAATACTTGATCATATTGTAAATCATACAACTTACTCCTAACAACGCCCTGGGAATATAATAGTATATATGAGAACTATTAAAACATACCCACTTAGAAGAACACAGAAGTCAGCATTGACAGACACATCATAAGAAAACTATCCTATGCATTAAAAAATAGTGCATACTAAGAAACTCACTCTGGATACTGAAAGTTGACCCCTTAACATGCTTAGATTCTCTACCATACTAGCCTTTTCCTTCTCTATGCGCTTAAGGTCTTCCTCAACTGTAGAGAGGTCCATGTGCAGTTTACTATTGTATTGTTGCAAGCTTGCAATGTAATCTTGCAATCGTTTGTACATATCATTAAGTGAAGTTATCTGCATAGTTCCCCCACAAAAAATCAAATTAAAAAATTTCTAAAAATATTCCATACTTGCCAAGGAAAAAAAGGCAGAAAAGGAATGCATATTCCACTTTACCTTCTGATTAGCACTTGAGAGCTCTCTTTGAACTCTCCCAAGCTCATCCGAGACAGAATTTTGCGATCGCTCAATTTCAAGTCTAGCCTCTCTTTCTCTAGTGAGAGATTCCATTGCAGCCTGATTGTCATATTCAAGAATTTCAATGGTCTACAACAATTAACTAAACTCAGCCACAATGGATATCCAACCCAATCTACTTACCATCTTATCCAATTCCTCTTTTGCAAACTTCTCTTGTAAAGAAGCATAGTTTTTTCTGAGCTCCGCAATGATTGAATTCAATTCTTCTTCCTTGTTTTTCAGTAAGACCTCTATAATCAAACAAATATAATTACTTCTTTAAACAACCTCATTGAGAATTCAGCTACAGAAGATATTATTATTCATACCCAATTCACTGCGTTGCAGCTCAGACACTTCCAAACTATTCTGTAACTTCTCGTACTCTAATAAGTAACTTCCCTCAAGCTCTTGGAACCATCTTATGCAAAGTTTCAGCCTTTTAATATAATCCGTCAGAATGTCACATTTTTCCTAGAAAATCAATTACAATAAGACTTTGGTAAAATAGAAAATGACCCAAAACGCATTGCAGCTAACCAATCTAAGCAAAACGTAAAGACCAATTATTCAAAAATAAAAGCTCACTGACCTTGAGATTGAACCTGTCCTTCCTTTTGGGCTTCTCATTCAACAATGCTTCAACATCCTCTCTGGTAAACTCCATCCCACCGTTCTCCGAACCCGCATTACTCCCCGGAGCACTATTTGGACCCAAGTCATGTCCCCCATTTACCACTGAAAACGCTTGCCGGAATCTCCCATTACTCGCCGTACCCATCATTTTTTCACACAAAAAGTTTGCCACTTTTTCACACCCACTTCATCACCAGCACTAGTTTTCACAAAAACACATCCAAAAGGAACAATCTTTCAAGAACACCTTCTATAACCCAATAACCCAACTCAAGAAACCCGTCTTAAAAATGTTATATTTGGTGCCCGAGCTCTATATCTCCAAAACCCAAGAAAACACCAAGAAAACAAATCAAGCACACATTCTAGTACCCAAATGCGAACAACCCATGAAAAACAAATGGATGGGGACTAAACCAAAGGCTGGGAAATTCTGTATTAGATGGGGTTGTAGTATTAGCTGTAGCAGTAGTTGTTTTTCGTAAGAAATGAAGACTAACCCTGTCTCTTGGAAACCATTTGAAGAAGTAGAAGAAGAATAAGAGGAAGAGAGAGAGAATAGAGTTCAGAAAGTGTTGTGTGGGGCCATGGATTGCATTCAAAGCTAGCAGTGTAATCCCAGCCGTTGCTTCAACGAGCAGGAAGAGGGATGATCCACAAACAAGGAACTCGGAGACACCAATATTTGTTATGCTTCTTTAAGAAAGAGGATTCAAATTTTAAATTATTAAATGAAAAAATAGATTGGTTTTATTTTGGTTTTATTTTTAATTATTTTATTTGTTTATTCAAGGGCTACTGGGTTCATCGGTTGTTGGGTTGGATAAGGTTAAGATTTCACTGCCGTTCGCATTTGAATGTTTTTGAAATGGGATCAGGCGGTACCATCGCCAACAAACAATGGTTACCTTGTACAACATAATGTCCAAACTACCCTTATCACCTATAAAAATGACTGAATTATTAGTCTAAGAGGCGGTACCATCGCCAACAAACAATGGTTACCTTGAACAACATAATGTCCAAACTACCCTTATCACCTATAAAAATGACTGAATTATTAGTCTAAATAATCAAGGAGATAGTCGAGTTCCGAGAGTGTATATGGGAAAGTAGAACTGAATTAACTGATTAAACATAGTTGAGTATGGTTGAGTAGCCATTTGTCAAAGTATGAGTATGGTTTTTTTTTTTTTTTGGCCAAATAAAGTAAGTATGGTTGAGTATAAAACAAGTGTTTAGATATATTAAACATAGTTGTACTTTTTATTTATCTAGTATATAAGTTGCAACGAATGTATATGCTTTTAATGAGTATGATTTAGTATGATTGATTTATCATAAGTTAAAGGTGCATCAATTTTAATTTAACAAAAAAAGATTTATTCTAATATTTAGTGGCTTTTGTTTATTTTGATTTTCAACTTTTTGAAATCTATTTGTATTCAGAAAGAAAAAAAGTATTTAATTAGAAAATGCTGCGTCAGCTTCTGCATTTATTGGTTTTATGGTTGCTTTTCTTTTGAGAATGCTATCTCACCATCTTTGGAGTTTTGGAAGGCATGGACCAATATCCTTTAAATGCATCACATCTGGACCAAACAATAAACATAAGGGGAGTTGGTTTTGGGGCTGAATAATCATTGGCAATAAATACATCACATGTATTATTTCTTGTTTTATTGGTTATTCTCTTTTTCAAGCAAAAGTTGGAACTTAATCCCAAAATTTAAAAATAAACTATCTTATTGGTGTGATTCACAACCCTAAATAACTGGAAATACATAAGATTCGTATACCACACGAAGTTGGAATTTTAGCTATATGTACATAATGATTAGATGGTATATATTTTGCCTCATAAAAAAGATAGAAAATTGGTTAATAATTAAAGGTAGGTGATGAAATTCTAGCAATGATCACACATTCTTAATTAGAAACATTTGGTGCAAACTAATTTGTTATAGCAATGCTAGCTCACTCTCCTTTGCTGCAGCTGAAGCAAACCAAACTTTCCCACATGGTCCTCAGAATTAAAAACCCATTTTCTCTTGCTTCAAATGGAGGTCAAGTATATATATTATGTTTACATTTTCTCTTTTATATATTTTCCCGGAAAACTTTTTCTATTTTCTACCAAGCTCTTTGGTGAGGTAACAAACAAAAGGATGGAATGAAGTTCCTTTCATGCATGGTGCGTGCAAAGTGTAGTTGTTGGTATTTTCCTTTCATTTCTTGGTGCTCAGCTGCATTCTTTGTTGTCACTTTAATTCTGATGCAACTCTAATCAATCCTTTTTAGGAAGCTTCTTCTTTAGCCATGTTCTGCTAATAAAATGAATTGTACTAGACCCCTCTCTCTTTCTAAAGATATATGCCAAACGTGTAAGGCTAATGTTTATGCATTGAATTAAATATTTATTTCAAGGTGACATATATATCTGCTATCAGTATCACTTTAATTTTCTCCTACTTAAATGTAGATGAGGACCTTTCTTTACCAAATGAATGGAATAAAGAGAACTACTCCAATTCTTTCTGTCTATTTTGATGTTCATAGCCTGCCTTTTTACAGATTTGATGGTTCATTTACATGGCCAGCCCAATCTTAATGCAGGTTATACTATATATACTAAAATATATATCTTGTTTAAAATAAGTACATTATTTTGGAATTGAATTGTATTGTATTGGGTTGGGTTCATGTTTGCCAAATTTATATAGCTGCTTATACAAGCAATGTTGTGCTTGAATATGATTCAACACAAATTATAAAAGGCCTTATATATTTGAAACAAAATGTGCCCTTATCCTTTTTGTTCTTACTAGGCAATGTGGCACAAGAGATATTTAGTGTTAGGTATGATGAATTATAACTCCTAATATGTTTGGTATAATGCAGGTTAAAAAATTGACTCCAGAGCAACAAGCTACTAAAACAATGTCGGTCGCCAACATTATAACAAATTATAATTAAGATATAAAATGCCATTATAATTGATGTGGACAAATATTTCCATGTGAATTTGCCTCTATTAGCTAAACAAAATATATCTAACTAAATTATGTATTGAGGGATAACGTTAATTAACAATAGATATGTAATTAAGTTATGTATTAATTAAGAGATGGTGTTGTATTATCTAACAATATATACAAATGTATCATTATTATGTTGGCAAACTGTTTGAAAAGTATATATATATATTTATAATGTTCCGATAAAAATGATTATAAATATAAATTCCTCAAGTATTGTATATTAAAAGAATTCACAGAATGATCGATGGTAATGAACCAGGTGTGCAGTGCGCTTGTTGTGATCAATGATCAGCTGACCTGAGCTTTTAAACTATTTTTATATTCAAGTCCTAATCATGTCTCTAAAATCCAAGCAAATATATATATATATATAACTCCAACTCTAATGCTTGGCCAGCTCTAAATTCTAATGAACTGGTTGACCTAGCTATATACACAACCTGTTTAATTACTAGACATGGTATCCAAGCTTGTGAATTGTGTGGTGTCACATATTTTTGGATTACTTGAAGTGCATGGCCAGCAGAAGTTGATAAATAAATTATTTGCACTACATTTTTAATATCATAAGTATAATTTTTTCTAAATAGAGATATGACCAACTTATATAAGTGGTTTCTATCTATATTAGATATGTGATACACATAATATGATAATACCAACCTAATTTATTTGTTTAGTTGAAATTAGTTGAACTACATTCCCTATATAGTATTCAAAATTAGTTGAACCAAAAATACTTCGACCGATCAACTATAATATTCCAGAGTGTACATGCTGGATTGGAAATCTTGACCCAAAAAAAAAAAAAAAAGTAGAATTGGAAATCCAATTCAAGAATCAAGACATGCTGGATTGGATGGATTTAGTAATTAGATTGAGCTTGTTTAGTGGTTAAACTTAAATTAATTTATAGAGCCCAAAACAACCGACTAGGGTCTTCTAGGACACAGCCCAAGTGCCCAACTAAGCAAAAGGCCTAAAGCCCAAGAATGCATTCATCTTAACGTCGTCCTTATGATGTCGTTCACGGTCTCGTGCTCATCGAAGCGACAACAAACCTATAGTCGTTTGGAATAAAACTAGAAAAATAATAAATAATAATGGAGATGCGGGGTATCGATCCCCGTACCTCTCGCATGCTAAGCGAGCGCTCTACCATCTGAGCTACATCCCCTGCGCCTCTTCATCCATTTTTTATATTCAATATGAAGAGTTCAGATTTATATAAAGTACATGCATTACTACATTAATCTAAGTTACCGGTATGTCAAAATAAACAAGTGACTAATTGTAATATTATGTTTTTTAAGTTAAACTTACATTGCTGCTCCCTCTTTTGTAGTCATCTCAGAATCCAATGGGTTGTTGGTGTTGATCTTGTGAATTTTGATCTCCAAAATTGTGTCATTAGTCACATATGCCTCTATTTTTCTCCAATCTGCATCTTGTGGGAGCTCAAGCCTCCGGACATACCCATGTTCCCACCAATGCCCACTTCTCCAATCTTTTGTCTTGGACTCTCTACTTTGCTGCTTCCATTGCCCACTAAGCTCCACAACCTTCCCATTTTCAACATACACTTGAACACTATTTTTCCCATCTCCTGTTTCACCAAATCTAGTGTTAATCAAATTTATGTTTCACTACCCCTATGAATATAGTTTGGAGAATTTTGAACAATAGACAAAGTTTATCCCCTTTAGTATAAATAACACTTCGTTTTTTTCTGAAATTTTCAACTTTAGTCAAAACTAGTTACATCAACCCCCCTTTGAGTAACACTCAAACTCAAACCCTTCGAGTATTCTTAAGCCCCTCCAAGTATGAAAGTTGGGCTAAATAGTATTTTGCAGTTTTGTAAGGAAAAAAAAACGAAAAGAAAATAGCTGAATTCTTATAGGGAAGCTAAAGTTTGGCTATTTTTCAAATCAACCCATTTAACCTTTGGGGAGTCTTGGGTCTCTTGGCCTTGTCCCCAACTCTTCATATAGATAACCCATTTAATAATAGTTGATTGGTAAATTTCTAATAAATATAATGATTGTATAAAATCATATATAAAAAGTTCCCCTCCCCTAGTCTTACATGTGAATTAAAAAATAATGCCTATAAATACTCCTTAGGTCTGTATCTTGCAGGCTGCCAACATGATACATACAAATATAAAATACAAAGCCTCTTTGGTTCATGAACTTAAAATCATAACAATATATCAGGTAGGAAGTAAAATTCTGAGCCAATTCGAAATTAGAAGTACTTGGAAATCTTACCTGGTAGTTCCGCTTTTAGAACATAATCTTGATCTGTTTGAAACCAATCAATAGTAGTGTTTTGGCCAGAGCTTCTGAGACCAGACAGCAAGATCTCTGACTCAAACTCCCACAGAGGGAAGGCATCAGAAGGGTCAAAGAATTTTCCAAACAGCAGTGGACTGAAAAATGAGCCACCACCAAAAACCTTGTGCACTATTGGACTGCCTTGAGACATGAACTTTTTAAACACATCTTCTCTCAATAAAACACACCATTTCTGTGGAGTTTGATCATCTGTTAGAACTTCAAGCTGTTTGCGAGTGGTAGCCATTGATTGAAGGTTGGAGAAAGAAACTGAACTTTTAGTGTATGGTGGAGAGAGTTTTTGGGGCTTGTTGGTTCTTATAGTGTGAGAGAAGCCCTTTTGAGAAAAGCAGAGAACAAATTCCCTGATGAGAATATTTGGGAGGGCTGTAAAGCTAATTGGAATATTTCTTTTCTAAAAACCTTGCTCGTTTGTAAGAAATTACATGTGGCATGCCATGGCAAAGCTAATCGAAAATGTGTCAAAATGGAAGAGGTAACTAACAAGTAACAAGGTCCACTCAACATACAGAACTTATTCAAAACTCAACACCAGGCTTGCTGTTCACAAAAAATTCATCATCACCATGATGGTATATTGAAAAAACTCAATGAATCTGAGCCATCAATAATACCATTCTTTAGCTATAAATGACACAAGCAGAGCTGCTCTAAAGAACCTCTCACCAGAAATATGTAGAAGAATCTTTGCAAGGCATGATGGGTTGAGTGATGGTCAGGGCATGCCAGATTTAAACAAGCCTAATCTTGTATTTCTTTTTAAGGTCAGTCCATCTGAAGCAAAAGTAAATTTTCTGGAAATGCACTATTTTTTTTCACTTCGGTGGTTTGATCAACTGTTATCATCTGTGGCTAAAGAGGCTTTTGGTTGCAAGTAGAGGCCTACTTGAAAGTCCAGGATATGTATATAAAGCCATAAAGCAACAAGTTCACTAATCTATCTGTTGAAGTCATAATAAGCATCACTAAACTTCATGCATGATGCATTGCATCTGATTTCGATTTCCAATCTTAGACAACTTTGTAGCCTCAGAATAGTGCAAGTGCATATACACCCAAGATGCTGTTTCCCTTAAAATTGAATTTTTCTATGTGCTGTTAAACTAAAGTTTATTTAAAGTTGCACTAAATAAGTACTTTTGCTTTTCAGATATACTTTACATTTTACCAATTTGATATTCATGAAAGGCTGTGTGAAAGGAATCTTTGTTACATACTTGCATGTGTTGGGTCTCTCTTGTCATGTTGCACCTCCTCATATCCCCAAGTTATGCACAATTTTTATATATTTCTTTTTTGTGGCACTAAGTTTTTAACCCATTACGAAGCTTTATCTGCACAGTCTATAGCAATGGTATTGGCATCTGCAGAGCTACTTTTTCCCATTTCAGGATTAGTATCTGCATGATTGATGCTTGAATTTCTAAATGAAGCCACTTTGGAACTTGGATTGTGGAAAAAAGCCAGAATTTGGGTGTCTTTGACGAAATTTTTTATTGTACGGACACGTATGATATATAAATATATATTTTAATTATTAAAAAAAGAGAAGTTCTCCTTTTTCATAATAAGATATAGACTTGTTACATATTAGATTTTCTTATATGTAATACAGTGTTTGTACAACTGTCTTGCACATTGAAAGTAGATAGAATTGTCTCAAAAGGTCAGGGCTGATCGCGCTGGTGGATAAGACAATTATTCTCCCATTAGAACATAAAATTCAGCAACTGAAAGTCTGAAACAGAGCAATTTATTTTCTAATTTTATGTTCCTAATATTAATGAAATGGGCCACATCTTCACTAGGGCTTAATAGTTTAGAGCAGCTTTGAGACTAGCCCATCAAGACACTGAGTCAAAGTTTCAGATCAGGTGCTAAAATAACTTGAACTCTTTTGCTATAGTTGGTGCTTTAGAGATGTTTATGGCATTAGTACTCGGCCTTTTGAGAGGAAACCATTTATAATCATAAATGATTTCTTAGGCTGTCAATATATTATTTGAAACATAATAGAATGGCCTTCATTACACTTCCAGTACATTGATGAAATTAGTTGTGTTAATTTTGCTAAAATGACCTGATATCCTAATGAATGCACATCATGGTGCTCAGGCAATGAATGTACCAAAATATTGTAAGAATTATTCCATAGCTTCACTTCCCATTAGAAATTATATATATTTGAAGCAACAAAGTTATTATTGTGACATTAATAGTTATTTATGTTTGAGATAACTTCATCCGATAAACCAATGATAAGGCAATCTCACATTTGCTTAATAAAAAAATGATATACAGTGTTACTAAAAATTTTATTTTATTTTTTTGAAATATTGAAATTATCAAAATTTTGAAATTGAATTTTATCAAAATTTCTATATTTTTTAACTCCATAATTTTTTGGAAATCTGAAATCTAATTAGAGTGTTTCAAATTGGAGTGTTTTTTACATGAAAAAAACCAGAAAAAAAAAAACAAACAATTACTTTTTATTTTTTTAAGAAAGAGAGAGAAAACAAAGTCATTACTTTGACAGCTTTGAGACGTAACATTCTGAAGAAAAAAAATTCCTCTTCGACATGTGCTGGTCAATACCGCCAATGCTTGTTTGTATTTAACTGCGAAAAATGTTTAGCTCCTTGAGTTGGATCTGGTCAGAATCGAAAAAACGTTGAAAAGGCTCACACGTCGAAGACGCGTTGAATTTTGCCTTCTCATTTGGAAATTTCAGGGCTCTGTTTCAAGGGAAATTAAGGTGAATATTGTTTGTAAGGTTATGTTTGAGCTCCATATTGAGCTAAACTTCAGCTGGTTTTGTTTGTGGGTTTTGAATGACATGAGATTTGATTCAATATTCTGGCAGTTTTGAGGACGGACAATTCTGGGTTTTCTTAAATTCTTCCCGTTGTATTCAAAGTTCAAATTTCATAGGAAAATCCTTGGTGGGGTATGTGAAATTTGCGTATATATGCTGGAAATTGGGATGTTATAGGTGTTTTCTCGAGGAAAGTTGAATTGGGTCTGTGGCGAATCGTGAAAGTTTGCAGCTTTTGTGTGGTTTTGCGTGATGAAAGTGCTCGAGGTTTTTGGTTATGAGAGGATTAGGAATTGATGAAATGAGAAAAATATTAAACGTTTGGAATGAGAATTCAACAACCAATGGGTCCTATGAGGACAAGTCGTTTCATTGTTTTGGTTGTTCTGCTATGTGCGTCAGCATTAATAAGCTCAGAGGAGAGGAAGACCACAGAGGAAGTCTTTCTCAGTCACCTAGTTGATCCAGAAACTGGAAAGGTTGATGGGGACATGGTAAGTGACTATGTAACTTTTTTAGTTTCAGTGTCATATATGAATGTGGTATATCCAGTTTCATATAAATTAGACCTCTATATAATAAATTGTTTTCATATTAAATGATTAGGTCATTTGTTTTACATTTGTATCAGAACCATATTTCGCATAGGATTTCTGTAGTACTGCTCTCTGCTCTTATTTTTATAGCACCATATCTTATTTATGGACTTAATGGTAGACCCAAAATATTGTTAAATAATGTGTGCTTTCTAGTTCATAGAAGTATGTTTGAAGTTTATGAACTGGTTCAGGTACAAAGGTATTTTGCCTGGAATATATTTTGGTTTTTTTAAAATGAATCTAAAATCTTTGGGCTTAACTTATTCTGAAACCATAAGTAGTAATTGACATATATTATATTTTGGGGATTTTGATAAATATTATATCCATTGAAAATAAAATAAAGTAAGAACAGAAAAAAACTTAATAGGAGAAATGATATGGTGATGTATTTGAACTTCCACTTTCACCAGCTTTCGCCAATGAAGTTTGCTATTCTTAAATAACTCTATAATGTGCACAGTTATGCAAAAGTAGACATTAAAATTTGTAAAATTCTTTGGGCTGCAGGCACAGCTGTTATGGATAAGTTGCAAGGTTGATTTGACCCATTTGACGGAAGCTATTGAAGATCTTCACTTATGGTTACCAGAGGAAATATCTGAAATCAATTCAAAAGGACGGTCATTGGGGAGAGAAAAAGTTCAGAAACTTATTAGTGTCCTGCATCCTCAGGTGAAACAAACTCTTTCAGATTGTTTAAGAAAGAATAATCTCCTATTCCTTGTCTCTGGGGAAGAGGGTCCCTCCAAGCTTTGGTATGCCAAGTATGTTGAGTACTTATTTCACAGACCTGATGTTCCCAGAAGAAATTTGGGCACTGAATTGCTTCAGAGCTTTGCTGAGGTACCTTCTCCATCCCCTGCAGCTGGATCTTCTCAATTCAGTCCAGTACCATCCCCTGCTCCACCACCTTCCACTTCTCAACTTACTAAGACTATACACCCTGATAAACAAGAATCATCTTTTCCTCCCAATTATGGCAATTCGAACTCACAATCTTCAGCTGAACAACGAGATGACTCTAAAAAAATTGTTATTGCTGTTGTTGTAACTGCATCAGTCACATTTGTTGTTGCAGCAGTGCTCTTTTTATGCTGTACTAAACTCTGTAGGACTGGGCCTAAACTTAGTAAAAATGATGAGAGGCCCCTCCTTAGCCTGAGTTTAACTGATTCTGCTGGTATAGTTCTCCACTATCTTGTTACTGTTATCTTCAGCTTTTTGGAAATATTTCAATTCTATATTTCTTTGATATTTTGATGTTTCAGGTTCTTCGTACAAGTCTTATGCTTTGGGAAATTCAATTAAAGAAGAGAAGCTTGAGCATCAATCATTGGGTAATAACTAAAGTCATCACAGAAAGGCCTAATCTTTAAATTGCAATTTTCAGATTGAGTCTGATGTTCTCCATGCTTTATTAAATGAAATTGCAGAATTAGGATCCACCGGAGGTGCTTTCAAATCCCCTTCTGAATTATTGCACACATCCAGCAATATAAATGGACTGGTACCACCTCCTCCTGGAAGGGCCTCTACTGGACTGCCTCCTCTGAAGCCCCCTCCTGGCAGAGCAAATCCTCTCCCTCCTGAACCACCTTCTTCTTTTAAGCCTCCTCCCAGCAAGGCCGGTCCTCCTCCTCCACCTCCTGTGCCACCTCCCACTTTGAAACCCACTGGCAGTGCAGGTCCTGCCCCCCAACCACCTCCAGCACCACCTAGAAAGCCTGGTCCTCCCCCGCCACCCCCTCCAAAGAGTGGTCCACCACCTCCAAAGAGTGGTCTTCATCCTCCTCGGCCACCTCAATCAATGCCTATTGGTGCAAAGGTAGGCCGACCTCCACCTCTTGCACCAAAACGTCCATCAGATGCTGCTTCGGAGGCTGAAGATGATGGCCCTAAAGCCAAGTTGAAGCCTTTTTTTTGGGATAAGGTTCTAGCAAACCCTGATCATTCAATGGTTTGGCATCAGATTAAAGCAGGATCATTCCAGTAAGTTGCAATTGTTTATTCATTTTCTTCTTTGTGACCCATGAATGATTAGTTATTATAACCTTCTGAATACAATATGTGATTTATTATGCAGGTTCGATGAGAATATGATTGAAACTCTGTTTGGTTATAATGCCCTGGATAAAAACAAAAATGAATGCAAGAAAGAGTCTTCATCCCAAGATCCTTTGCCCCAGTTGATTCAGATTATAAATCCCAAAAAGGCACAAAATCTATCAATTCTTCTGCGGGCATTGAATGTGTCCAAAGAAGAAGTCTGTGATGCAATTCATGAAGGTAACTTATTTTCTTCTTTTTCCATGACGTGAAATAAGTTACAAGGACTTTTCATTTCCCTCTTTCCAGTGTGTCAGAAAGGAAATGCATTTAGAAAAAGGGACATATGTTCTACTTTCTTTTTCATCGTTCTATAAGGAAGCTTGCAATTATCATTTTATGAAGTTTGAGGATTTAGGTCAGTTGAAGTGGCAAATGCCACTATTTTTTGAAGCCAGTGTTTGCTTTTAAAACATATACAACCATTCTTGAGGGAATATTATATTTTGGATAATAGAATAACATATAAAGAAATCTAAAATGAAAGATGATTATGAATTTAATGCTTGTGGAGGTGCTGTGTGTGGGCTATTTTGTGGACAGTGTGGTTGGAATGAAATAAGAGGAGTTTTGAAGATTTTAGGGGAGGAGAAAGTGGAGAGCTCAAACAAAGTTTGTTATTGTGCATTATTATGGGATTCAGTATCTTCTGAATTTCAGGATATAACTTCCTCATTCATGAGGATTGGAAGGCAGTGGTCTCTTAAATGTTATGTTATGTACATGTGATGTGTTGTTTTGCCATATTATGATGTTTTATATCAGGTGATAGGCTAGAGGTTCTGGACGTGTTTTCTTTGTTGACAACTTGAGCACTATGCTTGTATCTTTATTATTATTCTAATAAAACCTGTCTTCCTCATAGAAAAACAAAAAAAACTCGGTGCTTACTTTTAAAAAATGTTCTGAAAATTCTTGAGAGAACTTCTCCTCTGAATAATAGAATAACATATAAAGAAAGCTAAAATAAAAGATGATCTGGTACATATTTGTTTGGCTGTCCTTGCATGAGAAGCATATTTTAACGTTTCTTAGTTGAATCAGGAAATGAGCTTCCCTCGGAATTCCTTCAAACTTTGTTGAAGATGGCACCAACGCAAGATGAAGAACTAAAGCTTAGGCTGTTCAGTGGTGAACTCTCTCTACTTGGGCCTGCTGATCGGTTCCTAAAAGCCTTGATTGACATCCCATTTGCTTTTAAACGACTGGAAGCATTACATTTTATGTGTACTCTTCAGGAGGAGGTTACACACCTTAAGGAGTCCTTTGCAACCTTAGAGGTAGGAGACTGAATTTCTGATTTTAATCACTTATATGATTTTGAATCTCATAGATCTTCATCCCCTTTTTTTAGGTTTCTCAAATTAACTTCTATTCGTTCAGCAAGTGTTAAAAATAACTGATTTAGCTACCTAAAATATGCTTATACAACCATAATTAACATAGAACATAGTGCAGAGCTTGCTTAGCTAGCATGCTTTGTTGATATCCTACGCAAAGACAGTGCTTTTGAGCTGTCTAAATCATCAATTGATAATGAAAAATACACAGCCCTGGTTTGCAAACATGAACATGTAAAGAGGCAATGCACAAAGGAAATATGTAGAGTTGAAATAACATGAATAAGAAGTCTGATGGAACAAGGAGAAAAATGAATGCCATGATGGCAAAGTACAATATGGGATTGGTTGCCATTATGCACCTATGCTGCACCAAGAGTGCAGACCATGTGGTTACCTTTATTTCCGACAGTCTTGGACCCCTAGCCTTGCATTTTCATCCATCTACAACCCCTTAATGCTAAATATTCCATGAGTTCTACTCCTACTCTCAGCTGGAATACCTGAAGAGATGGGACGATGTTGGTAAACATTTTGTACATTCTGGTTCTAGTTTTCAAAGTTCACTTTTTCAATGGCTAGTTTCTTCAGATTTTGATTTTTCATATTGCTAATGAGATTCACATGTTGAAGCAAAGGACAATAACATATCAAAACCATCTATTAGTATCAGGAAAGACAAAGGCTTGTGTGGCCTTGACCGGACAAGCCATAATAGGCATTCTCTTATGGCGGAAAGGTTTTCAAGATTTCTTATTTTATTTTCCATTGCCATCCGTGAAATTGACAAATATTCAAATAGCAATAAACTTGATGGACAGTTAACCTCGCTGGAACTCAGGGATAGTAATGTGGCATGAAGGATAATATTAATGTAGTTGTACAGCATGTATAAAATTGTCTGTCAATCCCCATTCAAATGTGGACAGCTTCTTGTTGTTCTAGCCTGTTGTTTTGTCTTTGCCTGACATTGTCTGCCAGTAATTTCTGGTCCATATCTTGAAACTTTGCACTTCATAATATCTAAATTATATGGCACCTTCATTTCTATGGCAGGTTGCTTGCAAGGAACTCAGAAGCAGCCGGCTTTTCCTCAAGCTTTTAGAAGCTGTTCTTAAAACTGGCAATCGCATGAATGATGGAACATTTCGTGGTGGTGCACAAGCATTCAAACTTGACACACTCTTGAAATTGTCAGATGTAAAAGGAATAGATGGCAAGACAACACTTTTGCACTTTGTGGTTCAGGAAATAATCCGCTCTGAGGGTGTGAGAGCTGCTCGTGCAGCAAGAGAGAGCCGAAGTTTCGATAGCATCAAATCGGATGATCTCCTTGAGGACACTAACCATGACAGAGAAGAGCACTATCGCAGTCTTGGTCTTCAGAAAGTTTCAGGTTTAAGCAATGAACTCGAGAACGTCAAAAAAGCATCATGTTTGGATGCTGAAAGCTTAACAGGAACTCTTTCCAAACTTGGTCATGCACTGGTAAAAACCCGGGACCTCCTGAACTCAGACATGATGAATTTAGGGGAGGATAGTGGGTTTCATGAAACGCTGAAGAGTTTTGTGCAGAATGCTGAGATTGATATCATGGGTCTCCTTGAGGAAGAAAAGAGAATCATGGCTCTGGTGAAAAGCACTGGTGACTACTTCCATGGAAATGCAGGGAAGGATGAGGGTTTACGTTTGTTTGTTATTGTGCGAGATTTTCTAATAATCATAGATAAGGCATGTAGAGAGGTGAGATTGGCTCCAAAACAGTCATCTAAAGTTCAGAGAAAGGGGGCACCTTCTTCTGATCCCCGTCAGCCTCCTGCACCACCCTCTTCCTCTTATCTCCGCCACCCTCCAACAACACCATCTCCCTCCGATCTCCGCCACCCTCCTACAACACCATCTCCCTCCGATCTCCGCCACCCTCCTACAACACCATCTCCCTCCGATCTGCGCCAGCCTCCTGATCTCCATCAGCGGCTTTTCCCGGCAATCAAAGATAGGAGAATGGATAATTCTAGCTCAGATGATGACAGTCCATAGATTTTATTTGGAGAAGGTATTGAAATCTCCCTTATGTTGTATATACTCTGTGTAGAAAATTATTTTTTGATGACTTTTACAAATAGTATGACAGAGTGGTGGATATTGCCAATGGACTTTGGGCCTAGAGGCACCTCTTCCTCCACCCCCCTTTAGAGGGGGTGAGGTCGGAGGTCTGCCGGTGCGTCTGTAATTTACTTTAGAAAAAAAAGAAAGTCAAGGAAATTTTGCTTTAGCATCAAATAAGAAATTTTTCATTGGCATTTTACTCAGGTGACCATCACTATAGAATCTCAACAACAAAATGCATGCTTGGTTCTTTTTAGAGGGTCATCTGTAGTCAGTGATTTCACAGAAGAGGTAGTGAAAAGGGAGGGAGTTGAAGTTAAGCCTGCGGCCGATGCGGCAATGCCCTTCTTTTCAAGGTGGAGTTTCACTAGATAGAACCCAACGGGACCTGACATAACAATCATGGGCAGAACATAGGAGGGACTAAGAGCGGCCATGGACTTGCATTCTTTTGTTACAGTGTGTATTGGGTTACTTTGGTGCCAGCTTACAGCATACTCGACAGGTTGAATGTAACTATTCCCTACATGTCATGCATTGCATGAACCGTTATATCTGGTATTAGAGCAGGTTTTCGCCCGTATAAATTTGTTTGAAGGGGTTTTTCTCCAACATTTTAATATTCATTTTTTTTTCCTTGTAAAATAACTCAACAATTTTTCAAATTTCTTATTATAGTTTTTTTTTGGGTCGATAATTTCTTATTAAGTTATACGAAAACAAGACAGCAGTTTTCTGGCACAAAGTCCAGGCCTCCCACCATCAAGTATGCAATCCCGTTCAAAACTAACTCGACTTTTGACCACATAAATCTCATCGTGATAAATTTCAAGTTAGGAGTGGAAGGTGGATTACATAAAAAAGATGAAAAATAAAAATTATCCTTTCTGGCTTTCTATCAAGACGATCTTTGTTGTTCTTTTCACATAAAACAAATAATACATAACAAATAAAGTAAATGATTTTAAAGTTTATTTTATAACCTTAATGTTAAATCAACTTAATGTTTAAATGTCAAGAAGGTGATAATTCAATCAAAACCACATTATTTAAATGCAAGCGTGCAAATTTGACAAAAATATAAAAAAGAGGCACTAAATGCAGTAAGCCAATAGCCACTGTTCGACAAGACACTAAACTTCGTAATGACATAACAAGGGTGGATGTGACTATATAAGAGTGATTTTATATTTTATAAATTTTGACATGTTTATATAAAATTAAAATAAAAGATACATCTATAAATATCATATTTATGTATTTTTTTAATATTTATTAAAAAGTGGTAACCATAATAATATATTTGTTGCGTTACACATGTAGCAACGCATTAATTATAAATGTGAACTAGGTTATCATTATACTTTTCATTTTGGGCTTTATAATTATATATGTAATAAAATATACAAATACAAAGAAAGTATTATTATCTTCAAACCAGTTGAATTTAATTTATATGATCAAATACTTTTTTGCTCAATTTCATCTAGGAAAACCACGATCTTATTCTTATGATAAAATAATTCTTCAAAATCATTTAAAATTTAATGACCTCATTAGTCATTTTCAATTTCATCTAGCATATTTGTATATATAGATAAAGATATGCTGAAAAAAAAAGTCGGGCAATCCGATTGAATAAAATGTTACTTCAACCCGACCGGTTTGAACCGAAACCCGAATTGTGAAAGACGGTTGGCCTTTCAAACCGCTGACGGCTCTCCATAGCTGCAGCCCAAGTTTTCGGGTTTAGGGCCGTTCAATTAAAGTTTTGTAGGGTTTTAGTCTATCTTCCATTGAGAGCTTCCAGCACCAGCATTACATCTTGCGTTTTGCTCCAGCTGTAGATTCACCACCGAACGAGGGCTTTGGGGATTCCATTGAGCAGCTAACAAGTGCAACTTTTAGTAAGGTAGATTCTTCTCCATTGATCTTTGGAAACTTACCCGAGAATCAAATGTACTGTTGTTCAATATTTCTGATTGATTCAATTGGGTTTGTTTGTTTTACTTCATTCCTTTGCCTCAATCCCAAAGGCCCTGTCAATATATAACTGACTTTGATGCGGTCTTATCTGAAGATGGTTCTACTTGTATTTGTTGTCTCTGTAATTTCAGAGCTTTAATAATGGTGAATGTTTGCACACTTACACACTAAAATTCAGTGCTTTGGCTACCTTGGCAGTGAACTTGGGGTGAGTGCTTCATATTGTTCAACATGTCGTCCCTAAGGAATGCTATTAGCAGAAGGGCTCACAAGGAACGATCTCAACCGTGAGTGGCCGCACTCCCTCTGTTGTTATACCTTTAAGATAATATTATTTTGCATCAGATGATGGGATATATGTTTTTCTTTCTGTTTATACATTTTTCAGGCAATCAAGGAAAAAATTTGGGCTGCTTGAAAAGCACAAGGACTATGTTGAGCGTGCACAAGCATACCACAAGAAGGAAGAGACTTTACGGGTATAAATTTTGTTACATGTCTCTTGGATTTTCATCATTTTAAATTAATCTGGTAATTTAACTTCTAGAATGACACATGCTTTGGGTTATGTCTCATCTAACAGAGACTGAAGGAGAAAGCAGCCTTTAGAAACCCAGATGAATTTTACTTCAAGATGATCAAGACACGAACTGTTGATGGAGTCCATAAATTAGAGTAATATAAAACTCTCATTTAAGCTTCTTCGTTGTTTTTCTTACCTGCTACTCAAATGACTTATAAGCTTTTGCTACAGGAGTCAGGCAAACAAGTACACTCCAGAAGAGCTCTTGCTTATGAAGACCCAAGATATTGGATATGTACTTCAGAAAGTGCAGAGTGAGAAAAAGGTTAAGAATATTTTTACCAAGAAGCTATGCTTATCAGGTTGTTTTATGAGTTTAACACTTTAACCTGTTGATAATAATAATGCCATTATCCGATGCAGAAAATTGAAAAGTTGACTGCGAGCCTGCACTCTCTGGATAATCGGCCTTCAAACAGACATGTTTACTTTGCTGAAGACAGGTTTGAGCTTCCTTCTATAGTATTGTGGGATTCATGAAGGACCCACTTTTATGTGAGAGATTTTGGAAGAAGACTTTTTCCTTGCTTCTCATCATTTCTGTTCCTTGTGCAGTCCTGCCCCACCTGTTTTGTTTCCATTTTGATTCAACCTCTTTGTTATGAACTTCAACAGAAAATTAATTTTTGATTTTTTTATATATATTCATCTCTTCCATTTTGTTTTGGTAGGGAGGAAGCTAAAGAAATTCAATCAAGTTCAAAAAGTGGAACAGTGCCTGCTTCGGAGGACATTCCTCATAATATTAGAAGGTATAAACAAAACTCAGTGTTAGGTGACACATATTGATTGTTTCTGTTTATTCTGGAAGTTGGCCTTTTTATTTTCATCATTGTAATTATTGAATGATCTATTATGTGTTTCTATACATTACAAAAATTGTAGAAACAAATTCATACTGATTATGTTGATAGAATTTTGGCTATTGGTGATTAGTTTGCACTTTGCATATATTGTGCTTGTAAATCAGTAAGATTACTTTGTAAGACAAAAACAAATCCATCAATCCCTGAGAAAATGAGTAGGACTTGAAAGGTTTGGTAATAGCCTAATAGGGGAAAGGTTAGAAGCAAAAACAACTCTCTTAAGGCTTTACAATGATAATATAATTGCGATTTGTGAGTTTATCGCAAAAGTTACTCTATTGTTAACCAATGGGATAAAGAGTTCTTTGCTGTTATGTCAACCAAATCTTTTTGCATGTTGGACTGTACGTGGAAACCACCTGATTATAGGCTAGATTTTGGCTTAGAGATTGTCAAATTTTGAATTGACTCAACCCAAAGCTCGAAATAATAAACTAGAAGTTGGTCCGAAGCCCTACTATCAGGTGCTAGTTGGAATTCTAGTTACAAGTTGAAAATTAGGTGGTGTCATTCTCTCTCTCTCTCGCTCTCTATATATATATATATATATGAAACTGTTGTTTATTGTTAAGTAAATTCTTGATTATCATGATATCTTTTGCTTTCATCTTTGGCATTCTGCTTGTATGCCATTCTTGTCCTGAATTCTAGGTAGCTCACTCAGGTTTTAAGAAATTATTGTTATCCTTTAATTTCTTAAATATCACATATGCTACGCTTCAATTGGTGGAATGGTGCTTACTTGTTCTTGCAGTCTCCATTACCATTCTTGGTTTTTCAAAGTCTTATATCCTTTTGTCTTCAATGGGTAGGAAAACGGCTGCTTCCTACAAAGAGTTAGAAGCAAGGAGGAATAGAGTCAATGAGTTGGAGAAAATCTATATGGATATGGCAATGCAGAAGGAATTACAGGTATTGACATTTTTCTTTGATTAGATGTGGGTTTTGTGCTGTGCATTGAAAATGTTGAGAAAAAAATATGTTCATTTAAATTAACAGAAGAAGGGTAGAAAACGCAAACTGCGGGAAGATGAGATTGTCTGCCCAACATCCAAACCTGTATTCAAGTGGCGGGCAGAGCGAAAGCGTTGAAAAGGTGTGTATATTATCAGATTCTTGTGTGTTGGTCTTTTTGATTCATTCTCAGTTAAACAGCATGTACTTATATTTAATCTGAAAATATCATGTACTTTACTCGGGCATGTTTTTGTGATTCTGCAGGAATGAGGCTGCAACGGATGTCTGATCCAAGAAAATAAATCTGGACCTAATGTTCTAGCAGGGGAAGAACATAGAACGGACTAAAAGGGGACATGGCCCTTACAAACTTTTGAAATTCAGTTTAGGTTACCAAGGTGTTGAACGTATGTGACTTGTAAAAATATTTTGCCTTCTTTTCTATTCTTCTTATGAACATTACATAGCTCCTCAAAATTGGAATTCTCAATTTTTTTTGGCCTCTAAATTGGAATTCTCATTAAATTGAATCAAATACCATAATTTTCTAACCTCCCAACTTCATTTGGATACTCGATCTTTATGTTAATGGGTTCTTTTGAGTTTAATTGATTAAGATTTCTATTTTTTGTTAAGGGGCGTTTGTTTGAATCCAATTATTTAGTTTCTTGATTTTTGACCCAACTTCTTTTATTTAATTTATTATTTTCACATTATCATTGCCAAAAACTGCAACCAAACTACCATTCACGATTCCTCTCTCTAGCTACCCGTATACGGACCCTTGAGTTATGGATAAAATAAATGAAGTTCATAATAAAATATGTAATCATTTAGACAAGGAACAACAGAAAACAGAAGTAACTACAAAGACAACATCAATGTTTACATTCGATCGGGTATGGCTTTCTTAAGATTAGTTTGATCCTTTCATATTCCAAATCATCCAACATCTATTGTTCATGAATGAGACTTAACTCAAGTGGCATATGGTAAGTAAAGTTTTTTGAAAAAAAGAAAAGACAGAAGAATAAATAGGATGATAAACCAAGATAAGGGGACAATCCTATGGTGCTCAAATCTTTGCAGCAATGTCATTTAGTATTTGAACCCCAGATGGAACACATACAGACAAAAAAGAAGCAAAAAAAAAAAACTCGAACAATCTCTTCTATTAAGAAGCTAGTAGAAGATGATCATATTCACAAACACTACTACCTACAACCCCCTACCTACCCCAGCTACACCTCCAGAAACAGAGACCCAATAATCTACTTGAACCTACTATAATAAGGAACTAAATCTGAAATGAAACACATTGACCCCATGATTATATTGGCATTTGTCTCTTCAAATTTAAGAGTCATCATCACCACCTACAGCCTTGGATGAGGTCCCAGTCTTCTTTGGGAGCAGAAGGTTGTGAATGTTGGGCATGACACCACCATTTGCAATTGTGACATCTCCAAGAAGCTTGCTCAGTTCCTCGTCATTGCGCACAGCAAGCTGAATATGGCGTGGCACAATTCGAGTCTTCTTGTTGTCCCTTGCTGCATTACCAGCCAATTCCAGGACCTGTGAAAGCAAACAAATTTAGACTAATTTAGAGTCAATACAACATCTTAAACCCAAACATAAAAAAAACATAAAAAAAAGATCTAAATTGGAAGTGAAACACAGACTGAAACCCATTTTAATTCAAAGCCCTAAACTGAAGATGATTCAAACAGAAAGAAAACAAGTTAAGCTCAAAGGCATAAATTATGTTCAACCCATCGAAAAATCCCAAAAATTCCAAAACAGCCTGAACCACAATTTAAAAATACCACATTTTTCCGATAACATTTAACCACCAAACCGAACTTGAAAATTACACACAAAGAATTTCAATTCGATACCAAACTCCAAACTTTTACAGAAAATATGTAAAAATTAATAAATTTATTTAACCCAAAAGTAGGAAAAAAAATAAAAATTTAAGACAAATATTTTTTATAAAATAAACTAGATCCAAAATCTTCGCCACATTGATTCGCTACAAACATTTGTAACATAATTACCTCAGTTTCACAAATTTTTCAATATTAAACTTTGCAAATTCCGTAGCCATATACGAACTCATGGAACAAAATGTTTCCCAACTCAACCCTAGATTTACAAAAAGGGGAGAAATAGATGCACACATACATACAAAGAAAGAGGCATAAACGGATAGAGATTGAGGGTAATACCTCAGCGGCTAGGTATTCAAGCACGGCGGCGAGGTAGACCGGAGCTCCGGCACCGACTCGCTCAGCGTACTTTCCTGCCTTCAAAAACCGAGCGATACGACCGACGGGAAATTGCAGACCGGCCTTGCTGGACCGTGAGGTGGCCTTCTTCGCGGCTCCGGATCCCAAAGCTTTGCCTCGACCCGCCATTGAAGGACTTCCACGAAGAGATTTGAGAAAAAAAGAGAGAGAAAGAGAGAGACAGAGAGAACGAGAAGCTAAGTAGAGGATACAAAGAGTTCGGTGCTATGGCGAGAGACTGAAACATCTCTGGGTATTTATAGTGGGTAGGTTTTGAATCTGAACCAATGAGTTGAAGTACGCGGATCGCGAGCCAGAACCATTGATTAAAATTGGAGGGACGGTGGAGATTCGTTTATTGGAAGAGTTTCGGTTGGATTTGAGTTAGCGGAATTAACGAAATTGCCCTCGTCTTTTTTTTGTCCTATTGACAGGGGTTTTATTGTGTGTTTGCACTCACAAAAAACCGTACATGCACTGCTGCATTTCATGGAATCTAAAAGGGCCTTTGCGTTGTATTCCCAAAAACACTCCAATCCTTATGTTAGAATTCGAGGAGAAGAAGATGATTGAATGCTCAAGTTTAATGATTGCATATAAGCAGTGGTGGTTGATTTTTTCATTATGATTTATTTATTAATTCTTTTAATTTAGATAATTTATTATTGGAGTTTCTATTTTTGTTCAAATTGAATTAATATATGAGTTTAAATTTCGGTCAATAAATTAAACCAAATTAATGATAATTTGATAAATCTTTAAATCAAATTAAACCAAACCAAAAGACATATCTTTAGTAAGAAAGCATGCATAATTACCATACCCGCACCTTAACCTTCATATTAAGTGACTAAACACACATTGGAACTTCTACTACACCACCAAGAAAGTTGCATTAGTAAAGCATCACTCAATATATTTATACGATCAATATTCTAACTAAAATACCTACTAAATGTTTAATATAGAACTCCCACATAAATGCATATATGTTGTCTAGAGGTATCAAATGGATCGAGCCATCACGAGCACAACACGGGTATATGAATGACACGAGTAAATGCACTAGGTAGGCTCAAAGTTTTTAGCCCATTAGGCATGGTACGACATGAGTATGATACGAGCCAAGCTTGAGTACGAAATAGGCCGGAACTAAGCACGACTCATTTAACATTTTTTTTTTCCATTTTTAAAGAACTTTCAAACAAAAATGTTAATATTTAATTATAAGAAAAAAAAATATCATGAGAATAGTTTTCTCACCCTAAAAAACAAAAAGAAAAAAAGCCCATAGATAATCTGCTTAAGGAATAACACAAACATAGCACGAGCACAAATAGGCCATGAGCTACACCAAGCATAGGTATTAGCTATATGGGTTTGCACGAGCATGACAAGAAAGCATAATGGACCCAACTTAAACGAATTAGGCCGGCTCGTTCAAGACCTCTAATGCTATCCATGGACATAAAATATTGTTGGAAGATCATTCTACTCATGTGAGCACATACAAAAAATATAGATGTCAACGAAGCGTGGCAGGATCGAGTGTGCCCTCCCAATAAACTTATTACACAAGTTTTAACGATTGCATACTCATCGTGGTGGTTGATTTTATAATTTATAGATAAACTATGGGTCATCTAGTGGCTTATTAATTGTCATCTATTGGTCATTTTTTTTTTTTTGGCCAGTGTCATCTATTGGTCATTAATTCTAGAAGCACAACTGATATTTACTTGTGGATAAATCCACAAGTTTGATTTGACGAATGACAAATTGTCAAGTAATCTAACCAAACATCCTATTTGGCATGTTGACTTGTAACAGCGGAAGAACATGTTAGCACAACAAACTGATCCCCGAGCCAACCACCGGAGGATGTCTCGGACCGTCTATTGGGCCCTGCATTAAAGAGTTTGAAGATGGAAGACCCATTTGGTGATTGAAGAAGCATGAAAAGCTCTCAAGAAAAGAAGCCATTGGCCCAATTGTTAAATGGGCCAAATGGCTCATCAGCTCTTGTATTAGGCCCAATGCCCACTTAGCCCAAATAGACCATTGGATGTCTATATTAATTCCTTCATCCAAAGTGATGAAGGGGAGAGTTTTCATTCACTCGTCTGGGGTTGTCTTCCTCCAACTCCTCCGTCCGATTTCACATACACATTTTCACAGCATTTCAATGGCTTTCCACAAGCCAAACATTGTAGTGCTCTCATACAGATGTAATCTCTCCAAATACACAAACTGTGAATGTAGCTCAAGTTGAGTCAACCACCATAAAAGTTATTGTATTCTTAATTGGCTCTCTATTCTTTCTATGTCTACAACCTATTTTTGAAGTTGATGTACAGTTTTTTGCATCAACAATAATCTTTCTTAACTTCCAAACCGCTAATTAACTCCCATAAATCATACTAACTGCAAATAACTTCCTGTCATATAATTCAATTTTGTTCAAATTGGGTCGTTATGGATACAGAGTGACAATCCAATTACCTCGTAGGCCTTTTGGGCTTTCTAGTGGTCATTAACTCTCAAAAATTGTTGATAACCTATCTTAACTTGTGAACCGTTATCAGCTCTCATAATTCATACTAATTGTAAATAACTTCCTTTGATATTATCCAATTTTGTTCAAGTTGGGTGAATATATGGATATAGAGTTATAGTCATCTTTGTCCATTAATTCTCGAAAATGGCTGATAACCTATATTAAATTCCCAACTCTCAAAACCCATACAAATTGCAAATAGGTTCAATCCTATCAGATAATCCAATCTATATAAACACTTGGCCAAGCAGAATAAGAAAGAAACCAATTTAAGTAGCAAAGCCGAGGTTCCATGAATTAGCGTATTATATAGAAAGATCGGCAGAGGAAGGATGCCTTGTCATTTTTTACAGGTTTGTTTTTTTCTAACCATGATTACTTATGTTAGCTCTTTAAAAAGTTTTTTTAATATATATTTAGAGAGGAGAACATGAATGAAGAATTCTCTCTTGCGGAAGAGCATGCGAAATCTTCACTGTAGCTGCTAAATTAGTGGGCTCTTATTATCTGTTAAGTGCAAATTTGCTTCCGCATGAAGCGCTCGAACATGAATATAAGTTGATGACACCAAAATCAGTGAAGTTTTATTTGCCGTGGCAAAGAAGTCAATGAAGTGTGCCCATCTGTTTGTGTGGTTAATGTGATGATGAAATTTGGGGCCCATGAAAATGTTCAGGCCATGTGAAAGTCCATGGCCCATGTAGTTAGGTTTGTGCCAGTTGCCAAAAATAGGCCTCTCTTGGGCTGGGATACTGAATTGGTTCAACCAGTTCCCCACACAACTCTTTGGCATGTCTTTCAATAATTAACTTTTGACACAGACTATACCAACCACCTTTTACTACTGAGTTGACCACCCTTTCAACATTTTTTCATTTTTTTCTCTTTTTGCCCTGTAGAAAAAAAAAAACAAAATCTCTC